>WEKX01002122.1:119589-201150 GCA_013390025.1 Pitta sordida
CCAGGGGAGGTTTAGACTGGATATTAGGAAGAGCTTTTCACAGAGAGAGTGATCTCTCAGTGGAATGGTCTGCCCAGGGAGGTGGTGGAGTCGCCATCCCTGGAGGTGTTTAAGAGTAGGATGGATGAGGCATTTAGTGCCATGGTTTAGACAATGGGTTGGTGTTGGGTTACAGGTTGGACTTGATGATCTCCAAGGTCTCTTCCAACCTTGCTAATACTGTGATACTGTGTGATACTGTTATGGGTTCGACCCCTGTGTGGGCATTCGCTTGGGAGTTGGACTTGATGATACTTGTGAGTCCCTTGCAACTCAGAATATTCTGTGATTCTGTGAGTTGTGCCATTGTTGTTGGGGGTTTTTTTTGGGGGGGGAGGGTTTTTGTGGGTTTTGTCTGATGTAATACATTAAAGCTAACTAAATTGTTGAAAACTTTTTTGAAACTCAAAAATCAAACTGCTAATTGAATTATGCAAGTCAAGGGTCTTCTTCTCCCTTCCTTCTCATCTGAGTTAGCAACTTAAAGCTGCTGTGAATGTGTGAACAGCTCTACTCCTGTAATATTTAGATGCTTACTTTGTTCTAAGTGATTGTTCAGTGTGCAGTGTGATGAAAAATCTGATCTTCTGTCCTCTGTGAGTATTACTAGGATGGGTTCTGGATGGTCCTCCTCTCCCCTAGTAATAATCTAGTGTCATATTTTGAGTGACCCATTTAACTGAATATATTTTAATCAAAGTTAGCAGGAAAATAATTATTTGTTAGGGTAGATGTCCATGATTCTTTTCTAAAATCGTAAATGTTGGAACAAATAGTAACCCATATTGGTTCTGTAATTAAGATATGCATATGTTGGCTCCAAAGAGCCCTAATTACATCTGCTTTGGGGATGCTGTTAGAGTGAAGATAATTGTATACAGTTGCTGCAGAGACAGTAGAGGAGCTTAATCTGAAGCACAGGGAAAGCTTAGAATAGTAGCTTTAGGTCATGGTTTATTTTGTGAGTTCTTACCCAGAGAAATTACTGCCAGTATGCATTATCCTACACATTTTATTTTAAAAAATAGTAGATATTTTGGATGTAGCTTTTTAGCTATGGCTTCCTCTTCTTGACTGATGATAAAACTCCCATAGATTTTAATGATGCAGTTCCAAGTCCCAAATAATTGTTACAGCTCTGCTGAAAATGGCTTTCATTATGTGGTTTCTTTCATCCAAAGACTCCTGAAACATTCTAGACTTCATGAACCAAGTTCAGCACCATAAGGGATTCTTAAGGACAAGTGTACAACTTCCTCAGAGAGGATGGGTGGGTGTGTCAGATGTACAGCAAAAAATCTCCCGTAGGAATTCTTCCTTTGTGTTGATGAGATGTCAGAACACAAGGACCAAGAAGCACATGGCATGGGGATAATAAGGCAGGATGCCATGGAGCTTCAAGCCTCAGTGTGCTAGAGGCTTATGGCAGACTGCGGGAAAAGAGCAGTGCTGATCTGGGTTAGACATACCAAGACAAAATGGCTACAGCCCGCCAACGACTAAAAGAGTAGGTTTAAAATTATCCGTGGATGGATGCTGTCTGATGATGTAGGCAGAATTTGAAGTGATGCTTCCTGTCTGGGCACTGGCAACCATGAAAACAGCAAGAGTTAAAAATTAACAACCGGAGGACAAGTCAAAATACACTCCCTGTCTGCAAATCCAAAAGTACTGCTTCAAACTCAGCCAAATCTGGCTGCTCCCTTACTCTCCACAGCCACCATCACAATAACAGCAGCTGATTTCCCTCACACCCACCTTGGAGATTTCTGAGGGTTTTGGCCAGGTTTGCATCCCCATATGATTCAGCCTACTTTTACTTATGTTTAGCACATTGTGTAATAACTAAACCTTACATAAGCTGGGGACTGTGGCTTCACAAACCATCAAAAATAGGAGATCAGAAGCAGGATAGCAACTCCTGTAGTTTTTTCTTTAGCACAGATACTAAATTAACTGTCTTTGGACTAAATGTTCAGCTCCTTCAAATCTGTGTAGAACCATTAATTCCTGCTTAACTAAGCTGATTTATACTTTGCTGAAGGTATGGTTCTCATTGATAAATGTCCCAGTGTTGAGATCTCAACAGTAACTAGTCAAAAATACCAGGGATGAAATTTTGACAAGTGAAATTCAGGGGGAATTTTTTCATTACCACCAGGTAAGCCCTTACCTTACCCCAGAACAACCAGCTATTCAAAGTAAAAAACAGACCCTGCTGTGTATCTCTGTTCCTGTCCTGAAATCATTCCCACTAGAACAGCTAGCAGCCCCCGCTCCAACTCGCTTTATCTGGAAAAGGTAAATAGAAACCACCAGTTCCTCACAAGAAGATGTTTGAGTGTCTTACTGATCTGCCAACCTTACTGATTCTGTGATTCTGTGATACCAGCTGCAGTCACTGAGCTACAGACACATGCAACATTTTCATGAGATCCAGACCACAATGTGATTAACTGTGTTACTCTGGCACCTCAACAGCCAAGGATGTGTTTCCTTGCAATAGGTGTTGCAAAAATAGAGACGGCTTATGAGGAACTGAATATTATCTGCATGATATCTATTAGCCTGAGTGATGTTTTCTAAAGGTTGAATTAATTCCACTGGTATAGCTTAGAGTGAAATTTCTTCTGAAAATATATATACTTTCAGTTGCTGGGTGAGTCTGTGATCAGTGTTAGTTTGATGTAGCCCCAAAACTCTGCTGCTCAAGTTACTTGTAATTGTGAAGTTATGCTGTAATTGAGGTCAGTCTCTGGTCTTATGTGTTAAACATCCGAGTTCCTGTAAGTCTAGTGTATTTTACTTTATGCCAAATAAATTGATAAAAGTATTGATAGTAATGAAAGAGTTAAAAAGATACAGACCCACAAGGACAGAGCTCTACAACCCAAGCAGTTTCTGTATTTAAGGATTTATTTTTTCAGTGTCTCTGCACCTTCAAGTTTTGGTTGTTTTCTTCTTTTATTTTTGCTTTTACAATTTAATCTTTCACATAATGGGACAGACACAAAGCCTTGGTTGGAAATCTCCCCCTAGCCTGTTGCAATATTTATGAAGCTGTGCTTTCTAAATACGCTGCAAGATGGGTTTAGTAAAACAAAAGGCATTATAATTTATTGTTCCAAGATTATTGATTCAATAAATTAACAATAATTTCCAAGGAGGGTAGGAGCCCTGGCAATATAAAAGTTTATTTATCTGCACTTTAACTAGCATTGATTAGAGTATTCAAATTGTCCCAGTGCTATATAATTGCTCTTTATAGGTGGAATGTCCTCTGCTGTGCAGGAGACAGTAAAATACACATTCAGCCAGAAGTGACAATGGCTCTTTTAAAAGGCAGGATTTTTTTTTTTTTTTTTTTTTTAAAAGAAGGAAGAAAGAGTTTGTGTACTGCTTTAAAAACAGCCAGCTTTGGCCAAACTACTTCGTGGCATTGCAAGGACAGACAAGCAAAAGGTTGCTAAAGGTTGCTATTGTTCTGAGAGGCACAAGACAAAAATACAGTAGTTATATCTTTATATTTGGCTGTATTCAAATGAGAAAGCCTTTTCCTGCTGCTCTTTTAAAGAGCCATTCCTTTTTCACTGAAGTGCCAGGTGGAATTTTTTGTTGCACATGCTTTTCTCTTTCTTTTTTTTGGTTTCTAAAGAGCCCACCGAACCTGTTCAAGGTGACTATGAAGCTATTGTAGATATGTTAATAATTCAAACAAAACAAGCCTTACTTCCTGATTCACACTCACCGTGCAGGGCTGCTCAGAAAGGAACACTTTGCTACCCTGGAGAACAATAGCTGATTTAGTTCACGTGCAATTGTGTTCTCCTTACGTAAAATACTTAAGACAGTTACACTTTTTAGACATGGAGTTATGACAGCTCTATCTTCTGATATGTATGAGAACTCTGCTTTTATTTTACAGCTCTGTTGATGGAAAAGATTAACAGCACCTTTTCCCTCTTTTGATTTTAATAAAACACCCGACTGCTAGAAACGCCACTTAGAACCATGAGCTTGCAATAATGAAAACAAATTATGCATCTTAGTAACCCAAGGTGGATGATTAATGCAGGCTTTAAATGATTGTTTGTGTTAAATTGTTTCTCCAAACGCAATTCAGGAATTTGAAGTTTTCAGATTAACTGCTGTATTTACTGGTCTGTTTGATTAGGTGAGCATAGTTTTATATTCCCTCTTGGAGACCTAAATAGCAACCATTTCCTACCAAAACAGCCCACAAAAAACAAAGGCCCCATTCAGAGGACTATTCAGAGTGGGCAATGCTCTATAGCCCTTTGTATCCTGAAACAACACGGGTACTGAAGTGCCTCTATAAGGTACGACAAATTTTTAAAAGAAAATTATAATGGGCATTATAATAATAGTTGGAATATTACATTATTTTTGTCTAAAGGTGAATATATTCCATCATCAATTAATGGATTAATTTAATTATTGAGCTTAAAGACATCTCGCAGAGGCTTTTGTGATTAATACTGTAAAACAGGGTTTAATGAATGCATTTAAAAGGATGGCTAATATTCATTTGAAACTGTAATCCACACTGCCAGGGTTTGTCCAGTACAGTCCACCCTGTACTCTTTTCATGAACAATCATGGTGTTGAATTTTAATAAGCATTCATAGGAAATGACTTCTAGGCTTGGATGTGTGAATTTCTAACCAAAGTGAGTTTTAATTTCTTCCTCTTTGGGACTTTTGCAGCAGAAACTTGGTCATCAGAGCCAATCAGGGAACAGAAATACGTAATGTCATGTGTCTTCTTCCTCTTTTTCCAGTCAATAAATGCATAATAAGCACAGCTTGAACTTTGGTCATCACAGTTCAAATATCAAAACAAATGAATTGTTTACAGGAGATTTTGATTAAAATGGTATAGTGCCTTTCCATGTCCAGATTAGATAGTAGGCATTTTTTTCTGAGTTTGATGATAAGTGTTTTATACAGGCACTTTTCAAGAGCAGCTGGCTACCAGCTTTGCTGGGACAGTGGAAAAACACTGAGGAATAACAAATATTATTAATAACTTCTTGGTATTTCTGGGCAAAGCCAACCTGATTGCCACATCATTCCTAAGAAGGGAGGAAAATCAGAGGACACAACATCCCTTGCCTTCTCTTGATGCAATTCCTTTTATTCCTCTTGAAAGATGATTTATGGTAGGAACAACTTCAAACACCAGTGAAGGTGGGAGAGCTCTGCCTTCAGCATCTCACACAGATGGTCAGTGGTATGGCTGGAGGAAAGCCAGCACTGTATGGAAAGACTTTGGTACGGGCACACTTGGATGCTGTCCCACTTTATTGCTTTAAGACCTGGAAGGGCCAAACTGTGAAGCTCAGGGCAGGTTTTACACTGTGCATAGAAGAAAGAGACTGGAGTTGCACCAGAAGGGAACATGGTTTCATCAGAGCAGGAGGTTTCTGGGTAAGAAATTGTTGGAAGATGAGAGAGCATTTTGGAGGAAGACCCCTTTTTTGCTCTCTTTCTACATTATTTCACAGGTATAGACTGATCTGACCCACTGTGGGTGTTTTGCCTGTATTTTCTTGGGATTATCCTTTCTAGAGAAACGTGGTTCCTTTGTCATTCATGTGGATGTAGGTGGAGTAATGCAACATACCCATCAGATTTAGAGGGATCAGAAAACACTCATCTTTACAATTATTTCTTTTGCTGGTTTGAGGGAGTCAAATATCAAATGCTATGAATGCCAGTGAAGTTCAGAAGGGTTGTTGTGGTTTTCCAGTTCAGGAAGTTACAAAGTCTTCAGTAGTACTGAATCCAAAGCATCCTTGGTGAGAAGACTTGGCTGTTGCTTTTTCATAATCCACATGGGGAAATACATGATGGTCTGCCTGGGTAGCAGCAAAAAAATGTACCTCTAGGAAGTTTCTGTGTCTCTGTGCTCTGGATTGCTAAAACCATATTAAAGTAAACTACTGGAAAAAAATCTAATGAATGTGATCCCTTCTGTGAGGACACATGCTCCTTCTCCTTGGATATTTGAGTTACAGATCTTGAGCCTCTGCAGTCTTCTTTCTAGGATCCCACATGAACTATGTTGAATGGCTGTAAAAAATGGGCATACCATTCTATGTTGAATGGCTGTCAAAAATGGGCATACCATTCCCAGCCTGCCTCCCAGCCACTGGAAGTTAAAGGGACAGCTGGGATGTTGGCTGCATCATGACATCAGGGGTGAGACAAGGATGGTATAACCAGGGGTAGCTCAAAAGCTGTGAAGCTGCTCATTGGAGAACATCCATGGGGTACTCAGAGATGTCCTGGACACTGTAGGAAATGAGATACTCAAAGAGAACTCTTACACTGAAAATATTTATGTGATTTGATGCAGTGCTGCTGTAACTTTCTCAAGGACTAAATGGCTAATTGCAAAGGCAGGAGCCTTCTTCATCAAGTAGGAATGCTAGAGCCCTGGTGAAAAAACAGGAAATCTATTAATCACATCTTATATTTCAGTTAAGAATGCACAGCTAATAGGATTCATACTCCTAACAAAGGGATGAGAATATTTCAGCTAGTGGTGAAGCACTTATTTTCTGCAGTGTTCAGGGGAAAATACACATACAGAAAAGCAGCATGGGAAGCTGGACTGTGATTTCAGTTTGAAGGAAATGTGAATCACAGACAACTGCTCTGTTGACACCTTCTGCTATTTACATTTCAAGTGAAGTAGTTCAGTTCAGGTGTGTTGCTAGATGTGATTCAAGCTTCTAGTTTGAGCAGCTGGACATCAGCTTTCAGTAAAACCTGCTTTGGTCCCCAGAGTTGGTGTGTTGACTGCTCTGGAGGTCAGATGTTTGCTGTGCACACATTCATTCTCTGGCTGGGCTTGTCTTTAAAGATGCTCCTCACCCACTTCCTTTTACTTAACAATTTACCGATTAGTACATTTGTTTCCCCTTCTAATTGCCAGTGAAAATGTCCTTTTCCTTGACCTATTATTACAGGTAAAACATGGCCCCTAGAGAGTCCTAATTCTCTCTCTTTGTTAGGGAACTGCCAGGTCACAAATCTTGAACCTACTAAAAACACTTTTCTCTAGCAAAGCCAAACAAATCCAGTCATTAAAGGCTTTCAATTTCTGAAGGCTGTTGCACAAGAGCAGCCATGTCTGAACAGAGCACACAAATGGTTCAAAGACCAGTGGAATAACTCTACAAATATGAAGCAGAAGTTGCACAGCCTGTGTGCATTACGCTGTTTTGATTGTATTAGCTGATTTTTATTTTTTATTGTGTTGAGTTTGCCTTGCAAGGTTTAGGTAATGAGGGGGCTACAGAGGCAGCTTCTGTGAGAAGCTGCCAGAAGTATTCCCCACATCTGACAGAGCCAATCCCAGCTGATCCAGCCAGTGGGCCAGGCCAAGCTTGTCAGGGATGGTGGTAGCACCTCTGGGATAATGTATTCAGAAAGGGGGGGAAAGCTGCACAACAGCAACTAGAGAGAGGAGTAAGAATATGTTAGAGCAACAACTCCACAGACACCAAGATCAGTGAGGAAGGAGAGGTAGGAGGTGCTACAGGTGCCAGAACAGAGATTTCCCCACAGACCCTGATGAAGACCAGGGTGAGGCCGCTGTGCCCCTGCAGCCCATGGAGGTCTGTGGGGGAGCAGAGATCCACCTGCAGCCCATGGAGGACTCCATGCTGGAGCAGGTCAGTGCCCAGAGGAGGCTGTGACCCTGTGGGAATTCCGTGCTAGAACAGCTTCTGTCAGGATCTGGGGAGAAAGGAGCACATGCTGGAGCAGGTTTGCTGCAAGGGACCTACACGGAGCAGTCTTTTCCTAAAGGACTGCACCACTTGGAACAGTTTCTGAAGAGCTGCAGCCTGTGTGAAGGACTCACATTGGAGAACTTCATGGAGGACTGTCTTGTAATGGAAGGACTCCACACTGGAGCAAGGGAAGGCCTTGAGGAGTCCTCTCCATGAGGAGGAAGGATCGGCAGAAACAATGTGTTTGAAAATAACATCAGAAACAACTGATGATCCCATTCCCAGTCCCCCTGTGCTGCTGGCAGGACAGATATAGAGAAATAGGGAGAGAAGTTGAGCCCTAGAGGAAGAGAGGTGTGGGGAGAAGGTGTTTTCAAGATTTGGTTTTATTTCTCATTACCCTACTCTGATTTGGTTGGCAATAAATTAAGCTAATTTCCCTAAATTGGTTCACTTTTGCCTATGATGGTAATCAGTGACTGATCTCTCCCTGTCCTTATCTCAACCCATGAGCCTTTTGTTGTATTTTCTCTCCCCTGCCCAGCTGAGGAGTGGCTTTGGTGGACACTTGGCATCCAGCCAGGCTCAACCCACCACATCTAGCAGAGTGTTCAAAGATGACGTTAGGACTTATGATTTAAAAAAACCGAAAGAGAAGTGTGTTATATATATTGCAGATTTCCAGTTTTCTGGTGGGTGTTTGTTTCTTTCTCCAAGTAAGATATTTCTGGCAGGACTAAGTGCCACAAAAAGTGTCAGTCTCTAGGTCACAGGTGACACATATCTTTTCAGCTTGAGCCTGAATGCTCAGTGAGACCCAGTGAAGTTCAGCATTCAGCTTCTGCTGCTGAGAGTCATCATATTTTGGAAGCTAATTTCCTTTGAAAATCCCAGCACAAAGGAACATCAAAGAGCAATGACTGAACATCATATTATTGTGAAATGAAAGAAGTAGGGAATATAGAGTGAAGGGTTGGTCGGGTTTTGTTTTGCTTTCTTTTTCTGCAGTACTCCATTAACAGTGGGAAATATAAGGAAAAGTGGAGACTAGTAGAGGTAACCGCAAAATATTTGTGGCTAAATTACTCAGAGTCTTTTTATTTCAAAAAAGTTCAGATTCTTTTTAAGAAAATAGCATGCTAGTAAAAATGGCCGTTAGCAAAAAGTCAGTCTTCTAACATAGAAGTAACAACAGAAGTCTTTTGCCCAGCAAAAGAGGTACAATTTTATTGAGGCAGAGATAGGGGACTGAATTGTTCCTAGGGTTAAAATGGAAGAGGTGATATCTTTCCCTGCAGATGTTATTTGTGCTGTCAGCTAGAAGACTGTGCAACTGGATATTGTGCCCCTTGTAAAAGATCGTAAGTTCAGGCAGTTTATTTGTCCCTGTCACTGTGTTGGTGGTAGAGCCTTGAGGGACCCTGCCCAAACTCCCTCCCTTCAGTCCATGACCTTGGAACCAGCAGTTGCTGTCCCAGTGATGCCACAGCAGGGCTGATCTCCAGCTCCCCATAGCTCTGTCCCTGCCTGACTGTGCCTGTCTCATGACCACATGAGGGTCTCACCCCTCTCCCCAGAAATGCAATTTGTGGTACCACATACAGCACAGAAATAACTCAGTTTTAACCCCTCCCCAATTATTATTATTGAGATTTATAAAAAGAAATACAGTGGACCTCCACCGGTTCATGGTTTTGCTCTTTGCAAGTTCATATCAAATCATTGTGGGGATTTTTCCACGGTAATTCCTGTCTGAGCATGTGCGGAGCCCGTCGCGAAGAGATAGTATGTAAATAAACTCATGTACATGTAAAGAAGCCCCACTCATCACCCTGCCCATCACCTCAGGTGTGTAGGGATGGCGCTGCCTGAAGTGAGAGATTTTTGTCTCCCTTCAGTTTTCATGGAATCAAGGGCAGGTCAGTATTGAGCATTTTGAGATCTTCTCCGGCACTGTTGTAAGTTCAAAGCATTTTATACAAGGACTACTGAAGGTCGATTTTCACTGAGGTATGAATAAGATTATTGCCCCTAACATGAATCTTCCTGGCACAAAAAACTCCTTAACTATTAATATGAGTTGTCTGGCTTGCGGTGGAAAAGAGGGGGAATTTGCTGTGGTTCACACACCTCAATGCTTGCTAACCCTGCAGCAACTCAAGTACTATTTTTCAGCATGGCTCTTCTCACTTAAGCCTCCCTAACTGTAGAAGTGGGTAGGGAAGTTGAGCTAATTCTGTAGCAAATGTATAGCAAGAGATGGTTCATTTTACTGAATTACTTTACAGCACAACATGCTGAATTATAGCTCATATGGCGTGAAAGCGTGTTTATACATATTTTCTTAAAATTCTAGAGTCAAAATCCCCCAAACTGTGCAAACAATATTAGAGGTTATGAGGAGAATTACCTTGAATACAGAAATGGTATCTGTAATTGGTGGCCTTAGTCTAAAAGGAGCAGAGTTTGCATGGCTACTGGAATTTTTGTAGATAACTTTAAGCGATGACTGTTGACTGGATTAACATGCTGCCTTGCCTTCTGCTGATCTGTTACTCATGACCAAAAATGGTTTGCAATTGTGGAGTGCTTGCACTATATGCAGTCCTGGAGCTCGGAAGCATTAGATTCACTGGTAACAATCAAATCAGTTAGTTAATGAGTCTGTGAGATCTGGCATTGGCATCCCTTAGCTCACAGCAGTCAGTAATATATAGACTCTGTGTGTATACATGCCGAAGCTTAATTTGCAATCCTATTTAGAGTGGAAAAAAATGCCACACTTAAAAAAAAAAAAAAAGAAGTGCAAACAGGGTTCTTTTCACAGTGGACAGAGAATACTGTTAAACAGAGGAAGCACAATATCCCTTTTCATAGCAAGAGATCAAATGTCTGCAGAAGAGTTTAATTTATACGTACTTCTTCATGTGCCAGAGCTGTGTCTGAGACATTGCAGTGTTTCAGTACTTTCAATCAGGTCATAGTTTCCAGCACAGATGACTTCATCCCTTTTAAAATAGAACAAATAGAATAAGTGGAATTCCACATAATCATGGTAGGAGCTGGGATTATAGGAAATTAAAACACATATTTAAAAGTAGAGGTCTGTGCGGTAAATAATCATGACATGGAGCTTGGAAAGTAGTGCTTGATCCCTTCTTGGTACTTAATGGGCAATGAAGGTCTTTGGCTCTGCAGCTTTCTGTGAGGGTGTGGGTGTATCCTAGAGGAGGATGATGAGAGTGATGGTGGATAATGTGCAGCATCACATGTAATGCAGTTGCTACCTTTCCAGAAGAAATATTAAAATTACACCATTTGACTGAGTTGAAACCTAGACGAGCTCTGGCTGGTGGGAATCAGACATGGGCTGTACAGTCCACGCACCTCCATGTAGCTTTGATTGCTTTCCCCAGATAGGTCCTCTCTTCCCTAGCTGCTACAGAATATTTCACTTCTCCCAGCCACAGCCACAGCTCTGCGTTGACAGTCGGAGAAAAGGTGTTGATGAATTCTGTCTCAAATTTCTGCATGTCTGAAGAAAACCCTTATGAAATAGCAGTATGTATTAAACCGATATCCCCCAAACAGAGAAGTAGCTCACTGCAACCTGGAATGCTTTGAACTCGTGCTGTAAGACAGTGTTTGCAGAATTTATTTCATGGGGAGAAAATGAAACTAGAAACATGTTGTTCCTTAATTATAGTATTTGCCCAACAGTGCCCTTATTGTGATCCATTTTTGGCATTAAAAAAAAAACAAAAAAGAGCTATCAATAACTTATTTTTGACAAGACTAAATTCCAGCTCACATCAGAGCTGTTTCATTAGGCAATGGACAAGCATGCAGCGAAGAACAGCCCTTGCCCTCAAAAGGGCTGTTTTGTCTACGTAAGTGAATAAGAATCTAGGATACTATGTGTGCTACCTCAAATCAAAGAAGAATTCAGAAGCAAGCCTGGGAATTGAATTCTTCCCAAGTCACAATCCTTTGTCATTAAAGATAAGCTCCCTCAGGTTGTGTGTGTGTTGTGTGTGTGTATGTACGCACGAATACAATCACATTTGTCTAGTTTGACATGCAGGCTGGACTGTGAGTCTGTAACTTGCATATTTCTATCCTTTTTTTACATCATGTCTAACTATGGTAAAGATTACACTGACAGACTAATTCCGTTTGTGAAGGTTTCTGTTTAAAAGCCTGTGAAACTCTGGAAGAGAAGGAAAATTCATCACTGGTGAGTTGGCTGAATCCAGTCACATGCTGTATAATATAACTTATCCTTAGGAATTCATGCCTCCATTGGGTCTGCCTATGAGATAAGCTACACTGAGATGAAAGTGAGTTGCATCAGATCCTGATGCCCAGAGCACACAGTTCAGGCTCTGTTTCTGCTTTGTTCAACTGGATGCTATTTAACAATCAGCATTCCCTCTCCCAGAAAAAGAAGTTAATCAAGGGGGAGATAGGCAGGTAAAAGTTTGATGCATGGCACTCTGTTACTATCTCTGAACATTTCAAAAGTGTGTGTCAGTTACTTGTGTCGACTCGGCTTCTTTAAAAGTTTAACCTGGATTGCTTTAATCGCAGAAAACAGAACTCTCTTGCTTGATTTCGGTAAATGCAGTCTCCTAGTGACATCAAAGATTATAGCAACTGCAAGGCACTAGTTTGCCTTTGTAGTTCCAAGTTGCTCAAGAAACTTTTAATGTATTCTTGTAGGTGTAACCATGTGTCATAAATATACCCGCCAACAAGAGATAAACCCTAACTCGAAAACAACTGTTAATCGATTACTGCAGAAAAAACTGACAAACTCGAAGTGAATAATGCTAAAAGGTGTTAATTTGTGGATTTCTGTAGGCTTTGAAAAGCAAAATTAAGTCTATATGGGATTTTGGATGTGTAACAAACTGTGGGCCATGTGCCACTTGTATAAATCAGCATCATTTCACTGAGAGCCACGAGAGCTCTGCTGCACCCAGCTGAGAAAGTGGCCCATGACTCTGAACACATGGTGATCAAGTTTTTGTTGGGTTTCATTTACCTGAGGAGGGAGGTAAAAGAATCTGGTGGAGATTTGCTAAGCTTTTATTCAAGCCCATAAACATTTTTCCTGTTCTGTGGTAACATTTCTTCTACAGCCTGGTGAAAACAGACTATGAACAACGTTTCGTGCTTGAGTGAGCTCTAGACTCCCAAGCCTTGGGGATCCTGGCAATGATGTTAGGAGATTCTGTGATCCACAGCAAAATTATTTCAGGCAGGCAGTAGCCAACACTGGCAACCGAAAGGGGCAGTGCTGGCAGCTCCAAGCATTGTCCTAGCTTGCTAAACATCTTCTCTTTCCTTGCAAAATTGCAGGCACACACACAAATTCACTCATCTTCAGAGCTAGGCAAAATTTTTGCAGTGAAACTTCTTACCAGCTCTGTATATTTAGCTCCAGAAGAAACAAATTCGCAAATCTGTCAAAAAAAAAATTAGAAATTTTGAATTTCAAAAAGAAATGTTTTGACTTTTTTCATTTGAAGTGCTTTGCTTTGTTATCTTAAATTTCACTTGCATTCATAATTCAAGAAATAATTATGTCAACAAAATGAAAGAAGGGCACATTCAGGTAGAAAAAAAAAACTAGAGGAAAAAATAGAATGTAAAATTAGAGGAAAAAAATCTGAGTTGGCTGGTTAGCAAAGTAGGAAATCACCTTAGTCATAAACTTCCCTGCTTGTTTTCCTTTGCTCCATCCTTCTCTGCATGATTTTTCAGTGGGTACAGGATCATTTAATAAAGGACAAGTCCAGATGAAAGGCCATTAGAATATTTGTTGAGATGAATACCAGATGTTCAGGTGAACTATACCTTTGCCTTCATGGTAGAATTGATGTGGGGAAAAAGCAAAAGAGGGAACAAACTTGAACCAAGTTGTATGTATGTAGATATATGAGTATTTCTTTTTTTAGTACTTCAAGCTAGAATTGGAAAATCTCCTTCAACCTGCTTTTGGGTTGTACTTACAAAGCTTTAGGTCGCTTTTTGCCTTGAGTTGGTAGAGAAGACAACATAGAGTTAGGATCATAGATGACAGTAGCCATCGAAGTTAACACATGGCATGCAATGCTATAAGCATCACCCCACAGAAGCACTCACTTCTTGGTGCTTTCATGTGATAATCATAGAATGATTTGGGTTGGAAGGGACCTTAAAGACCATCTAGTTCCAATTCCCCTTCAGGGGCAACATTCACTAGACCAGGCTGCACAAAACAACATCCAGACTGGCCTTGAACACTTCTAGGGGATGGGGTATCCATGGCTTCTCTGGGCAACATTTTCCAGTGCCCTACAGCAAAGAATTTTCTTCTAATACCTAATCTAAACCTAGTCTCTGTCAGGTTGAGGCCGTTCCCCCTTGTCCTGTCACTACATAACCAACCTTTTGTCCTTACAGTATCATGAGTGAACCAAGCCTTGTCAGTTTTGGGGCTCCAGAGCTCTTGTGGACTGTGGGATGTTGCTGACGGCAGGCTGTGCCGGAGAAGTATCTTTCACCGGCTTGTGTTGAGCTTGGCTTAGGGGCTGCTCGGAATCATCGTAGGGCTGGTGGCAATGTCGTGCCAAGGGGCTTTAGGAAGCCCTACACTGCCACTGCAGCTGGCTCACACCACAGGGAAGAAAGAGGAGCTGCCTCAGGCAGGGAGCAACCTGATCTACCTTGATGACTTTTCACTGGCTCAGTTTCGTGGCATGGCACGTGACTCGGGGCCAGCAAGGAAATGTTTTGAGGAATTCATGTATTTTGAAAGTTGCTCAGGTTCTTCCATGCTCAAATAGCTGTACTGCTTTAATTTTAGCCCTGCTAAGGGTTGAGGATGGTTGGCATTTAGATTAGTGATGTAAAGCGGAGAGCAGGCATAGAAAGCTGTTGGCTTAAGTACTTCCAATACTATCTATGCTGCTTTAGCCTGGTCTGTGTAGATTGGGTATAACCTGTAGGAGAACAGAGATCCTCCATGTTGAAAACACTTGTACTTTCTGTAAGGGTTGCAGTCATCTCCGGAGCGAGAGAAAACTGATCATGTATTTCACAGTGACACAAACTACTGGTTATGGTGGCTGACCCTTGGCTAATTAGTTGGTTTCTCGAAACAGCAACAAACAAAGCAGCCCAGCCCCACTCATCCTGCGCTTTTCATTTTAATATTATTCTACTAGTTCATGACCCTGATAGTGTTGGGAATTTTCTTTTCAGCAGGACCAAAGTTGAGATATGAGTGGGATAAAAAAGGCTGCTACTGCAACTGTTAGCTGATCTTGAGGTGCATTGAAAATTAAACATTCGTAACCCAGGGTCTGTTTGGGCCCATTGTACTGAACTTCTCTTTGTACTGACATCAGTGAGACTTTTTCCACCATCCTACATGACTGGGACTCAGCAAACAGTAAATTTACTTTTCACAAACTGATGTAAAAGACGAGGTATGTGCAATGTGGCTGAGCTAATTGTGCAGGAGAAACGTGGGGCCAGATGCACAGCGATTATTGATTGAACTGAAGCCAGAGACTCAGCCCCTTAACTTTTCAAATCTCTGACTCCCTGATGTTGCCTCTCCCTCTATCACACTGCATTAACTCACAGTGTAGCTGGAACGTTCCACAGTTACTTACAAAAAAGGATCTGTGTGAGAAAGTGAAGGAGGATGGTGGGGGTGACCAGCAATTCATGGGGAGGAAAAAAAAGGAGCTGGAAAAATCAGGAAATAGAAAGAACATAAGGGGGAATTGCATCTTTCCCTAATTTGAGTGGGATACTCTTGGCATTTCTGCCACTATGAAGTGCCATGTGAAGTTACATATTGGTTCACCTCTTAGTCAAATGATTTAAGATGGCATTTTAGAGCAGTCAAGTTTGTCACTATCCTGTCCTTAAATATGCACTGCTCCATCAAAAAATGGTGGTGAAGTAAGTCCATTTAACTCCCCTGCAATGTTGTCTGACAGTCCTGAAATATTCTGGAATGTGGATGGCATAGTTTTTTTATAATTGGCATCTGCAAATGTGGTCCTTCAAAAACTCCTTGGCCAATTTGCCTCAGACTTTGTTTTTTCAACAGGGACTATAAAAACTGAAAGAAAATACATTTGAAGTGTCTAATTTTGGCCATTTTTTGAAAAAAAAAAAAAAAGGCATCTGAATCTTGCATCCAAAGTGTTTTCAATCCTATTCTCACAGCATAAAATGTCTAAGCAGACTCTGAAACTTTCTGTATGTCTCCTTCCATTGAGACCATGCATGGAAAATTTCAGTGCAGAATTTATTTCATAAAACGTACAATAACAAGGCATTAAAGTGGAATTGCAGAGTATTTAACTTAAGTGCCTGCTCTTCTCCAAAATGATGTCCCTCTGACACACACATGTGCAATCACCTCGCCCCTTCCCCCTGGAATTACTACAACAATGCAAAAATCACCATTTGCCAACATATAGGGCAAACAGTTGCTTTCATTTCCTCTTCAAAGCAATTAAGAGGAGCCTGTGGTCTATCAGAACCTACCATGTGAAAAGTAATGGCTGGTGAACAGACATCTGATTTTTAAAATTTGGGGTGTATGTGCATATACTTACAGAGGTGGTGGGCAGTTGCATCTGCTGTATGGATTTGGAAGCTGTTGGTGTACAGACACAGTATTCTCATAGATATAGCCAGGAAGGCAGGACATTCCCAGAACATGTGTTTGAGGAGAATAGCTTCAGATAAAACCCCTTTGACATCCACTGTGGACTTGAGTGTCCACTGAGAGTGGAAGTGCAGCAAGGACAGAGAATTCCCAGATTTCTCTTTATAATGTCCACATAGTTAGAAGCCTGCTGTAGCATGTATTCCTTCCGTGTAAAATGACTGGTTGTCATCCTCACCCAAAACCTGTGGGTCTTAACTGCAAAACATCACATGCTGGGATGTGCTGCCATGGTAAGGCTTGATCCAAAGGCCACTGACTTCCCTGGCTCATGTCAAATGTTTTTTAAGTGCTGCAATTGCACTACAATACTGCCCGGCCTCTCTGGTGGCTACACCCTCAGTAATATAAGGGACGTAAGGAGTGAAGGAGAGAGGAAATGCTTCAGGTTCACTGCTGAGCATCCCACAGGAAAAACTGGTATTTGGACGGGGCTGCTGCTGCATCCAACCTGCGAAATCACTGGCCAGCGGAGCACAGGCCTTTCACTTTCTTTTAACATTTCCCATCTCGTTCTCTACTTGACACATGCTCTAATGCTTCGTGACAGCACCTGAGAACACAGGCCAGCCACGAGCTGTTGCGCTGAGCTCCTTGGAGCTGTTGGCAGCCAAGGCAGCCATGGCTCCAGCAGAGCTTGCCAACCACAGGCAGCTCCGGCTGTGAGGCGCCCGTGCCTGCCAGGGGCAACCTCTTTGAAGTGTGGCCGCTCTTCCCGGCCCCGTTCCCTCCCTTCTGCTAGGTGTTAACACAAACATCTCCCCGTCCAAAAGGGTTCCATTATTTATTGGAGGCTACTTCTCTGCCAGCTGAGTCCTGGACTTCAGTGGCTTTGAAGGAGCCAAACAACTGGATATATGTTTCCAGAGATATTGTAAAAACCTGGGTAAAATGGCTGTTGGAGGTGCATGTGGAGCACCTTATGAAAGTAATCTCTTGTGAGTGTCAGGGTGCCAAGAGAAACAGTGAGCAACTCCTCTCTGCAAAGAGGTGCTGACAGTGACAGGTATTAGTGCACTGATTACAATGGAGATGTTTGTATATTAATTGCAAACCACTCAGACCTCCCCCCCTCCCTCGTTTGCCTTTTATGTTCTTCTTTAAAGAAGAAACATGGAGGAGGGAGGTTTTTATTATTGCTGATCAGGGAGTATTACTTGCATCTCTCCCATGGCATATGTTCATACGCCTGTGGGCTCACACACGGAGTGTTCTCATTTCAAAGCTGAACAGCTCTCTTAGCTATTTTTCTTTTCCCTTCTTCAGGACTTCAAGGAGTGAGTAGGATGTAATCTCAGAGTGAGGAGGTTTGGTTCTCAGCCAGGCACTACTGACTTACCGTGTTGTCCCTGAGTAAGCCATCTCACCTTTCTTCTCCTTCATCTTGTCACCTGTAAAACAGAGAGGTTGATATTCTCCTTCCTTTGTTTTATTAACTAGTGGCACTTTAAAAATTCATAGACTGAAAGCCTTCATTTTTTATTTTTTTTTTTATTAAAACACAATTGACTTTAGGGCATTGTAGAATCCTCCAGAAACATGCAATTCGAGTCTTATCTTCCATGATTACAGTAACCTCTTTGTTTTAAATAACTTCCATAATTTTAAGTTCTAGTCTGCCTGTTGCAGATGTAATGAGAAGGCAGTCCTGATCCAGCAAGGGTTGTCACTGGGACAGTACTTACACAGGCTTTTGATGAGCATTTTGAGGGAATTCCATCCTCACCAACAAATATGGGAAAGAGATTTCACTTTAAATAACAAGACATGGCCATTTTCCCAAAGCAGGGAATGAATTCGCACCATTTTGTAAAAGCATCCAAGTCATGGGGAATACTGAAGAAGAAAGTCATATTACTGTCACCTGACCCAACTTTCTGCTTCTTGTCTATTGTATGCTTTCTAATTTGTCTGCATTTATATCACTGATACTTCAAAATTAGAGGTGGAACAGGACACCTGGGTCTTTCAGTCTGGTTTTATGCACTACAACAGTGCCTCCTACATGGTATCTCCTGTTTTATATCAACATATAGGGCAGAAAGGAGCATAGAAGTGACCAAAATAAGGCCAATTGCCCACCCCAGAGATCCCCGTTCACACTTTTCCTCCAAGCCCTTCTTTCAGGTAGCAGCTGGGATCTGATTCTGTGATTCCTGCTAATTTGAATATAAGCCATTTTTGTATGCAAAGGATTGCTGACACCAGCAAGTTTCACTGTAATGATTACTATGGAAACGTTTATCTATAAATATAAAATTCTTTAAAGCTTAGCCTTTTATCTTTATAGAAAAAGGCCTGTTTATGTCACTTCCAAGCTTTCAGCTTTAATGTAGACATGAGCTGTTCTCATGCCAAACAAGATAACCCTAGTGTTAGAGCTGTGTGAGCTTTGAAACATGAGAATTTCAACTAAAACTATTATTTTTTTAATACAATATTAATAGCTGAATGGAAAAATATTTTTAAATGCCTTTCTAAGCCCAAAGCTCTAGTTCACTTGAAGTCATCTTTTCTATAGGTTTTATTGTAATGGTGCATTTATGGAATAGCTGCTTTCAGCTGCCAGTCAGTCTTTAAACTCTGTGTGTGTCTGTCCTTCATGGTGAGGGTTGAGGAAGCAGAGCAAAAATGGGGGAGTTAGTTACTCATTGACCTTTCTCCTTTGGAATGTTTTCAGATTTTGCTCTTCAAAGCCTATGTAAAAATATGGATTCTATGTTTAGGTCCCCAAAATATGTTTAGGGTTTTGGTGGTGGTGGGGGTTGTTTGTTTTAGTTTGGTTGATTTTTTGTTTTGGTGGGGTTTTTTTCCCCTTGAATGACCAAAAAAAGAAGCATGATTTTGAGTCAAACAGATTAGGATTTTGTTACTTAAAACCTACAGTGAAAAGGATGCATTAAGGAAGATGAGGACTAGCATTTTTTCATTGCATTTCTATCTAAGAAGTTCTAAAAAAATATTTTTTCTGTGATTTGGACAATTACACTTGAGAAATATCTATATTAACATAGGGTTGGGGTTTTTTCAAACACACACACCAATACCACAAAAACCCACATTTGCAAATACTCTAAAGCTACTCCATTAAAATTATTGTCAAATAAGATGAAATCATGGGGTTAAGGAATACGGATTTAGGGTAATAACTTAAAATGTTCCAAAATATTTGCAGGATCAGGTCTCCACAGACCTTGGAAACAGAATTCATGACATATGAGAGTAAAATCAGAGCTGATGATGATCAGAAGGTTAATTTGTTATTCATTGCCAGGGAGAAATTGATAGAAGCAACCTTGTCTACAAGGGCACAATTCATATATATGTATTAAACTTTCTCTTTGTCTAGGTTTTGATTATTAATAATGATGATTTTTTTCCTTACACTTTTGGGTGGAATGAGAAAATGGACAATTAAATGTTTTATTTAAAATTCAGCACTAGGCTGATGAGTTAAAACTGAGAAGTTCAGCTCAAGGATAGAGGAGGCTTTAAGCTACCTTTTGTTCTTCCAGTTTTATGGGAGAATTAGGGAGATCCTTGTCATAATTCAGACACTGGGGAGAGTAATTTTTTTATGTCAAAATGTCTTTCCTGGATTGTTCTGGGGACTGCAGTCCCATCCATAGTTCTTCCTGCGCAGGAGTTTGTGAGGGAATCCTGTGTCAGAGGACTAAAGAGGCTGCTGGAAGTGAGACATGGCCTTATCCTCCTATTTGAGTCTCCCTTTGTTCATTTCCCTTGGTTTTTCTCACAAGTGGGATGTTATTAAAGCTCTCAGAAATTTCAAACAGAAGTGCAGCTGAAGGACTGACAATCCATCCCAGATTTCACCAAGTTGTACAGACCGTTTCCAAGTTCACTTACAGTTTCATGCTCTGAGAGGAGGAGCAGTCAGAGGAGTCAATTGGACACTGCTAGTAATTGAACAGATTGCCTGGAAATAAAAGATCTAAGAGGCAGCATTAAACCCTTAAATAGGACATGCAATAAAAGCACAATATACTGCGGCTCCCATAGGGCTGAGGGAAAATCAAATAGTAAAGATCTCATACTGGATTCGGAGAGATGCTCCCAAATTTAGAAGCTTATTTGAATCCTATTCCAATAATTCAGACTTGTTAGATCTGTAAAATTAGCCCGTAAATCTCACAGGAAAGGCTGTGGGGTATTTCAGCACTTTCATTTGTGCTCCTGGCAGGAGCATGAGTATTAGTATGAAAACATAAAAATGACCATGAAAGTAACTTTTAAAGCAGTAGCAGCTTTTTATTCTCTTTCAAATCCTACAGAAAGGATTAGAGTTGTGGGAAAAGATTTAGCTTACTTTCTATTCAGTCCTAATTGGCTTGCCCAGCCTTGATATATTAAACCATACATTGTTAATGTCTTTATCATGTCTTTATTTCTTGTCCCGTTTCAAGGTTCAGATCACGGTCATCAATCCCCACCAGAAAACAGTCTCATTTCCTAGAGGGTTGCCTTGTAAATGTAGCAGTGATTAAACTGGGAGGATTGAGGGTAAGAGCTTACTGTGATAACTGGTACCTGGGAGGAGAGGTCTGGGTGACGTTCCCTGAGGTAAAGACAGGAATGCCACTGAGAAAGACTTGCACCCATGGCATTCCCCTCACCCTAACACTCTGGAATATTCCTCTATTCTCCTTCTCCCAAGCAGTGCTCTCTGCAGTGCTTCAGTAGCACATAACCAGGACCAATGTGGTGAGGTCTTTGGCACGTGAAGTGTCTCCCACTGGAAGTCTCTATGACATCTCTTACAATGGAGCAGAGCTCCAGCAGGCAGTGGGGAAATCATAAAATCATAGAACGGTTTGGGTTGAAAGGGACCTTAAAGACCATCTAGTTCCAATTCCTCTGGCATGGGCAGGGACACCTTCCATACACCAGGTTGCTCAGAGCTCCATCCAACCTTGCCTTGAACAGTTCCAGGGGTGGGAGCTTCTACAGCTTCTCTGGGGAATCTGTGTCAATGCCTCACCCTCCCTTACGCTAAAGAATCTCTTCTGTAAAGAAGAAATCCTTAAATAAAGAATTACTTTACTTTACTTTACTTTACTTTACTTTACTTTACTTTACTTTACTTTACTTTACTTTACTTTACTTTACTGAAACATGACAGGAGGCATTGGGCATAAAATGCAACTCAGGAAATTCCAATTGAACATAAGAAAACACTTTTTTTACTGAAAGGGTGATGGAACAGTAGAAGGGCTTTCCAAGAGAGGCTGTCAAGTCTTCAACTTTGGAGATATTTAAAACCCAGTTAGACATGGTCCCAGACACCCTGCTATAGGTGACCCTGCTTGGGAAGGGATATGTGATAGTAACCTCTGCTACCTCTAGATACACTGGTGCAGGTGGGATGCCTTCCTTCAGAAGAGGAAGACTGCGTGGCAGTGAAGATAAGTCAAACAGATTTTGCCTTCACTGGCAGAAATATGCAACATAACTAGCAGATGAACTCGCCAAGCCACTCTGCATAATCTACCAACAGTCCTGGCTTACCGGTGTTGTGCCACAAGACTGGAAATTGGCCAATGTGACACCCATCCACAAGAGGGGTAGGAAAGATGATCCTAACAACTATAGGCCAGTCAGCCTGACCTCAGTCCCATGCAAAGTCATGGAACAGATGGTCTTGAGTGCCATAACACAGCAGCTGCAGAACAACCACGACATTGGATCTAGTCAGCATGGATTTCGGAAAGNGCAGCCAGATGGGTGTAGACCTCTTCTTCCAGGCTGACGACACCAGAACGAGAGGGCACGGCCTCAAGCTACGCCAGGAGAGGTTTAATCTCAACGTTAGGAAGCGGTTTTTCACGGAGAGAGTAATTGCATATTGGAATGGGCTGCCCAGGGAGGTGGTGGAGTCGCCATCCCTGGAAGTGTTTAAGAGAAGACTGGACGAGGAGCTTAGTGACATGGTCTAGCTGGGGGGTGTAGGGCTGGATGACCCTGGGCCCCTTCCGGCTCGGAGTGGCCTGCCAGATTGTGAGGCATCTAGGTTGTTATTATGCTCTGGGATGTGCTCTTGGTCGCTGTACGGGTGTTAGACGGTGAGTTGGACTAGATGATCCTTGTGGGTCCCTTCCAGCTCATAATTTTCTGTGATTCTGTGATTCTGTGATTGCAAGGCAGTGATATAGGAAGAGGAAAGATTGCAAAGCAGGACTGGCTTAGTCAGTCTCAAATCCTGGCTTTGCATTCTGAGAAGGTTTGTGTGTTTTCCATGCACCTTGGAGACGTTCACAACATCTTCCTTGCACAACTGAAAATGTTGTGCAGAACGAGGCATACATCTATTATATGTATGTCCACATGTATATGAGTATTAGACCTGAGGGTCTGGTGGAGAAACAGGTCACAGCTCAGCCACTCAGTTTGGTCAACACCTTCTTTGAGGACGATACTGTTTTTACCTAGTAGCAAGCATCAACCCTCCTTATGTGTGTGAAGGCTGGGTTTTAGCCTTTTTGATCAAGTATGACATAGAAATTATGATTTATCCAAGGAATCAACCCATCCAGGCAGACAGCTTTAACAGCCAAGAGCTAGAAAGTGCTCCTTCTAAATTAAACACGTTGTTGTGTTTCTTTGGGTTCTGTTTCTACGTAGCTTGTGATGGAAGTACCTGTTTCCATTCACAAATGGGTAAACACAAGAATACATTTACTCTTCTGACTCTGGGAAAAAGCTGGCTAGCAGGCTGACATGGAGGGGCCCAATGTACCTGGAATAATATGAAACACCTTTTTTGTATGTATTAGTTTACATACTGTGTTCAGGAAACAGGGTACAGAAACTTCCTTAAACCTCCAGGAACAATAGCTATTGTGTGTTGTTGATATGGCATGAGCTCATATCCAGGATACTGAGAAAGGAACTTCTGACTACAATAAATAATATACTTCTTAACTCCTGGTGTGAAAGAATGTATTTATTGTTTTTCCAAAGAGAGATGGAGAAATAGGACTTTAAAAAGAGGGCTTTGCTCGGCAGGACAAAGGCTCTGATTTTTTTTTCTCTTAAAAATTCAATTAAGGCATTTCTAATGGAAGAAAAAAAGTTTTATAGCCTGTGTTGAAATCTATGTATTTTGAATTTGACTGTATTATATGAAAATGATAAGATTAGTGTGACAGGTCTATAAAGCTATTCTTTCTAACTGTTGTTTTTTTCCTGCCTTCATCTGCAGAGGGGGTGGGAAACTATTCATCACACAGAGCTCAAAGCTCTTGGTCATACAGGAATATGTTTCTCTGGATTTTTACAAAGTTGATTAGGGTGAAGGAGCTTCTTTAATGCCATGGTCTGTCAGTCCTTTAGGAGCACAGCCTGAGTTGTTTGAAAAAGAAATTTGCAGAACCCTGGCTGTTCTATCTCAAACTGACACTTACACTAGATTTAGTGGATACTCATGACTAAATTGTGCACTACAAAAGGAAAGGCCTTGAAGGGAGCCTAATCTTTAAATGGTATGAGCCAGTTAAAACACAGGAGTGGGAGTTAGGGGGCTCTGCAGCATTTCTGATACTGTGGCACCAGTCACGTCACTTCATAGAAGAAAAGGGGAAAGGCTCCTGTCTGTCCTGTGGATCCTCCACCTCCTGGGAGCATTACCTCTTTTCATCCCTTTAATGCTTCCCAAGAGAGCCATCTGGAGTACTTTGGTGAAGTAAAACTTTGTCACATACATCATTTTATTGAAATGTTAACCTCTGAAAAGCGTTGCTGGGGTGGGTTTTGGGTTCAGAGGGAGTGCTTGCCTGGCTCGCTGGAGGTCTGGACTGTGTAATATTGAAGCCAAATTCCCACTCCCTCCTCGGTCACTCGAAGTGGACACTCATACCTCTGCACTCCCAGTCTTGCCAAAAGCACCCAGCTAATGCCTGTGAGGTAGACTTTCCTGGAAAATTGAGTTATCTTTCCTTGTTACTAAGATAAAAGTCAGTGGACACTCAAAACTACACTTGGTTTTTTTTAAAGAAAGGTCTCCTGCCCTGAAGCCTCATTTTTAAATACAAGGGGCTATTTGAGAGGTTACGTGCATTAATACTGCTCTATAGGTATCTTTACACTGATATTAAGCTTTACAGTGATACTTCTTAATGAAATAGTAAATTTTTTAAAGAGAAGATCAATCAATATTAAAAACCCAGTACATTCTAAGCACCGATGTCTGGCAGTGGGGCTTTGTGCACTCTATGGTCTCAGGCACCAGTTTGCTCCAGTATTATGTATTATTTGCTACTGCACTGCGTAAGTGTCACAGAAATAAAATTTCAATGTTGCAGGTTCCATTCCAGAGGTGAAAAATGGAGAGTGGCCTTTGATGGGTTATTTTTTCTTAATTTCCTTAAGTCACTTGCTCCTACTAAACTAAACAATTTTTGGAATACCAAAGTCTTTTGCTAACTTACAAAGTCTTTTGCTAAACAACTCTTGGTTAGAGATAACTCAGATTTTTCTTTTTAAATATGTGCACTTTACGTGTGCTTCAAAGAGAACATGGCACTCTTTCGGTTCCTTGGTTGCAAAGCTTTAAAAATAAACTTAGTGCAATGTTGCAAATGAGATAAGATGCATACTTTGACATTTATTTTTCTTTCTCCAAATTTTAATGAGAAATTTAAATAACTTACTATGAGACATGCCTAGGGAGTGGTAAAGCTGTGCAGAGTGAGACTTCAAGGGAAAAGGGTCCAGTTTAAGTAGGTCTCTACAAACTGGCCAGGGTTTGCTCCTCCTGGAGCTGCTGACACGCGTAGGCCCAGCTCTTGATTCTCCAGGTGAAAAGCAAGAAACTTTGGGTGATAGTCTTTCTCATTTTAAGGGCACAGGAGTTATTTTAAGGAAAAGACTGAGAATCAAGCATAAATTCCTGCCGGGTAAAGTTGTGAAAGTGCTTCACAGGCTCTTGGGTGCCCGGCCTGTGATCCTCCAAGGACGTGCTCTGCACACACAGAGTGACCAGTCTCCCCTCTGTCAGCAGCAAGGGCAAATCCCACTGTGACAAGCCACATTCAAATTTGCTCCCAGGTGAGCCCCAGCCAACACTCCCCCTGTCAAAATTAAACCATACAGGGTTAAAACCATTTACGCCTTCCAAATCTCCTCAAAGTGTGCTGGCAGAGATGCATGTACTGACCCACTCCTAGAAATAAGGCCATGTTCTGGCACCTGAAAGACAGGCACTTTAAAAATTAGCATGGGTTTAAAGTGAGTGCTACCATATTTAAAGAATAAGAATGGTTTTCTTCTACTGGCTAATCAACAGCAAATTCCCTGTGGGATTTTCTTGTAGAAAAGTAGGACCAGATTGTCTATTGGTGGTTAAAAATCACACCACTTTGTGCTGAAAGGATGAAGATTTTCTGTCTATTCTCACAACATTCTTCAGCATGGTTGCTTGCAATACAGTGTTTGTAACTCATGTATGATCATGAGAAAAGTTTGGAAAAAAAAGCATCTCAGACAGAATTAAATTACATGATCTTTCTGAGTGCAGAGACTTTGCTTGTGTTGGGGAACCCTTTTCTGAATGTTCATGTTCCATGGCAGCTAACTGGACAGCTCAGGTATTAAAAGTTTGAGCAAGGAGAGTAGTAGGTTTAGAAAACATTTTGTAGGACTATTTCTGTTTCCTTGGAAAACTACAGGGATGTTAGTTTAGCAAGTTAGCAGCTTTGACTGAAAGGTAATACGTATATTCTGAACTTCCCAGTATGTAATCCAGCTACAAAAGCTCCTACAAGGGCAGCCTCTTAACTGTCCAAGGGCAAATTCACCAAATTAGAATGACAAAACATTCCATTTTAATGGCATAAGCCTTGTTCTCATACCTTCTGATGTGTTTGTATCTCCTCTGATTATCTTACAACAAAAAATAGAAGTTGCTGAACCAAAAGTACTGAAAATACTTAATCCTCTCCTGCTGATCTTGCTGCAGGTCTGTATATAGATATTCTTCTCTCCCCCTCTCCTACTTAGACTCCACCTAAAGAAACACATAGTGGAGTGGTTCAAGTACCCAAAAGCTGGTTGTTGTGGGATGGCACCGAAACAAATAGCTTACATGACTTATTTTATTTTGTAGTATATAGATTAAGCACTTCTCTTAATACAAAGAGCAACACAATAACTGGGGCTAAAAGAGAAGGACTCCAGTCACTATGATCCTCCACAGGGGACACTTGACATCTGGGGCTGTGACTCAGTCTCTTCAGTTGTGGGATGAAGGGCTATGAAGTGCATCATGAGAAGCTTTTTGTTCTTTTGATGTGCCAAACAGTAACTTATGTTGCAAGCACAGCTAGGGATGAATGGTACTTACCAGTTATGTGTTTGCAAGTCTTAAGAACATTGTTGTTTTCAAGATCTATCAACCTGCACACTTGGAGGGAAAAATATTTTCCTTACCTTCACCCTTGCTCTTTATTTATTTTTGTAAGTTTAAATGAGGAGGTTAAAAATTATTTCATGGTGGTTCTGTAGTAGAAGCAGCAATCCAGACTGTAGTCAAGTTTTGTAAAGCTCAGAGGGAAGACAGGAAAGAAATCTGTAAAAAGCTAAGTAATGCTTCGTTTTTCAGGTTCTGGTCCAACGACAGGGCTTAAAGAGTTCTCCCAAGAGAAATTAAAGCAGTCACAGAGGCTGCTGTGATACCAAAGCACACTTGGACGTGTTCCCTAGAGGTCCCAGTTCCCCTTCACCGTGCAACCTATACCAGTACCTGCAGAAAAATGGCTACACAGAGCCCTTTATGTTTGTTCTTGTCTGTCTTATATGAGTAAGAGCTATATACCACAGTTGTCATGTGAAAAAGCTAGAATGAGTCCTTAATAATTCAACTCTTCAGACTATCTGAAGGCAAATTAATCCATGGTATATGTCAGAATTCAGAATAGGGTTTGTTTTGCCTTTCTTCGCTTTTTTTTAAAAAAAAACCACAAATACTTCAGGTCAGAAGAATCCCTCTGGTCAGCCTGGTGTACTTTAGAATAATACAGTTGCTGTAGTCATGAACTTCAGCTACATAAAGACAGAGAATGTATAGCAAGAAGATAAGCATCAACATAAGATATATCTGTTATGGAGTTTCCAAGAGTGTCACCATTATTGCATGATGGAGTTGCAGGGCACTGTGGGAAGTATTATTTGCCATGTAAAGTCATCATTGAAAGTAGTTCAGTGACTTAAGTTTCATCAGAACATTGCAATTCCTCCACAAAGCTGATATGGACAGTCCAACAAGGGCAGTTGCATCCACAGAGCTCCTTAGAGGGCACTACAACCATTTGTGGCAGCTGCCCTTCTCAAAGCTAACCTGCAAAAAGGCATGATGTTCCCAGCACTGACTTACCCACTTTCCTTTAGTACTCTTAATTTTTAACTTTAACAGTGCAATCAACTTTGAAAAAAAATTCTATTTCTTACATAAAGAAAACTTTAACTTGATGTGCCATGTGGATTTTTTTTCTTCTCCCTCTCTTTTTTTTTTTTTTAATGCCAAGCATTTGGAACCTCTCCAATATTTCCAGTGTTTGCACTCTGCATCCCTCTCTACTGCTGCTATTTGGAGCTGCTGCATTTCAATCCATTAAATTATAACCCCTTTTCTAAGAGAGCAAATGACTACATTTCAGCAACGAGGTGCACTTCAGACATGTGAGACCAAGTCTCCAGTGCAATGAATTACTTTAATTATGGGGGGAAAATGCAACAATTTCAAAAGTCAAACCAAGTATCTCTTTCCTCAGCTTTGCTCCGACCTGTATTTCTGCATCCCCATGCCACAACAGATGTGTTAACAGAATATTAGGAGGTAGATTTTTAAAGAGATCCATATAAAAATTCCTGAATGTACCCATACAGTGGAAGGAAAAAACCCAGAGAACTCTTCAAACCCCAGTTGACCACTCACATTCAGAAGATACTGGCTGTTTTATACATCTGAGTTTATTTCTGTTTTTCAGAAGGAAATTGAGATTCAGAATTACCTGAAAACTTTCAAGTTCATCTTGATAAAGAGGCAGATCCTGTATTCTGTGTGTTTTTAGTGTAAGGTTTAGTAAAGAAGCTCCTTTCAGTGGGCTTGGTAAGCCAGTAATCTCTAGCACCCATTTCCATGTTATATGGTAGAGATGTCTTGGAAACTAAGGCCTAGACAAGACCAGGATGGGCAGCAAGCTAGTGAGCTGAGAGGGAGATCCTTGATTTCTGTTGGTGATTTCTGGCATGTCCAGATGGAGGAGGGTAACTGCTCTGCACAGCTATGGGTCATGGCTTAGCTACATTGTTGGGCACCCAGGAGGACGCTGTGACCAGGGCTTTTTTCATTAGTGTTGGTCAAGGACCCTCTTTTCTTAAATGCAACTTCCCCAGGTAGAAGCAAAGACATTCAGCAGAGACACACAGCATTAACTCAAAGGCAGAAACTAATCCAAAATATTTCCTTTGCAGTGTTTTGCACTAGGAGCGTGTCAGAGCAATGATTGCAAGTTGGGTGAATACTCGTGTCCCTGTGAGTGGCTGTGTGTGTTGGATGTGGAACACAACCAGCTGCTCAGAGACAGAAAGGTGTTTAAGAATAATGTAGAATAATGAACTCATGGGCAACACCTGGCTTATTTGCATCCAGCTGGTAATTTCACCCTTTAAGCTAAAAGTTGCTCAGGTGGGGCTGTTCCTTTCAGGGTGAATAGCTGAGTGGGGGAAGAAAGAGAAGTTTCCAGCCTGTAGTGATCAGGTCAAAGTAAGGTGAGTGTGATGAGCAGGAACTTGAGAAGGATGCTTGCAGGGCACTGAGGTTGCTGTGGAGAGCACGATGTAAATCCCACTGCCAGGCCTATGGTGATGGCAACGAGGAGTTCCAAGGTACCACAGAGGAATTTTGTATCTGTGCAGTTTGCTGCAAAGCAGAGCCTTAATTTGTTTGAATCCATGCTTCGAAGCAATGACCTACTTGCAAGGATGTAGCTAACAGGGGAAGACTTGGGTATAAACCTCTTTTAGTTCTGCTCTGCTTTGCCTACCCTCTTCAGAGTTTTCTCCACTTAGTGCCTGCTAATTAGTTTATAATCTAATTAAATTTGGCTTTTTATTTTAGTTTGGTCATCTTTAGGGAGCTTGCTATAAGAAAAAGCTCTGGGAAGATAGAGTTCAAAGCTGATGGAGCATCCCACTGGGTTTTCTCCTGCCTCATGCAGGGGGGACCCAGCCTGCACGGCTTGCTGCCATTTAACATTTGGGTAATGGTGTGGGGCCATCCTTACCCCACATCTGACAGGGGAAAGGAAGGAGGTGATGGAGGCCAGAGCTCCAAGTCTGCTGAGCCAAGTCATGCCCTTGCTTTGACCTGGAGCCACGAATGGTGGTCCCTCCAGTAAGGGCTGCCATTCACTTTGGTTGTTCTCATGGGTGGAACATTTTGGGGTTTTTTGTCACAAAACTGAAGGATCATAGCCTTTTTTTTTGTGATGTGTGATTGTTGCATACAAAGCCATTATGGAACTACCTATAACCTTCAGAGGGGTTGATAATGATGAAAGAAAAGCCAGACCCTGTGCAATACAGCTGGGCATAGGAGTGCCTGGCTGACATCTTAGAAAATGGAAAGGGGATTTTTGAGAAACAGTTCCTATTAATTCAAGCTGCCAGTTGGTCCTGGAATTCCTGTGGATATTACTGGGAAACAGTCATCTAATTATGAAAGGCCTTCAGTGACCCGTTTGATTCTCTTACACAATGATAGCTAAAATCACAAGTTTCAAGAGTTTTATTTTTCAGTTCTGCCTCCCTAGAAATTTACTGCTGTCCACCCACCTCCTAGAAGGGACTATTTTATATTAAACAAAGACATTCATGCAGGTATTATTGCTGGGCTTGCTGTTAGTAAACTCAAGGTTAGAACTGACTGCAGGCATTTAAGTGGCGATTTCTTACAATAACTACTATCCATGCAAAAATCTCATTTCTGTCTGCTTTTGAAAAATCTTGGCTTTCAGATTTTATTGTGAAGTTCTTACCAGGTCAGCCAATTAATAGACTGACCTATATGTATTTTATTTCTCTTGTTACAGTTTAATTTTGACCTCTGGAACTCAGAGAAATAAAGCACAAAACAATGCTGCATCAGATAAAAGAAACTACTGCAACCTAAGTTGAGAAGCCAAAACTGAAGGTCAAGGGTGGCAGTAAAGAAGGCACAGCACATAATTTCTGGTGGTGATATTCATGGCTTTTCACAGTAAGTGCTTTCAAATCCATTTCTAGCAACTAACAGTTGTTTCTTTTGAATCGGGGGGGGGATTAGCAGTAACAGGAGGTAGGACTTTAAAGTGAAAACATATTAAAATATTCTGCTTACAAAAGAGCATGGCTCCTATGATCTTCTTTTCAAGGCTTGCATCTTCACTGCTATGTACTGTGTTTGCATCAGTGCTGTAATTTGTATTTGCAGCTCGTAGAAATTTAACTTAGCACCTGCTGCCGCTTTATTTAGAGGACTGTGTGTTTTGTTGCTGTTTGTTGGTTGGGGTTTTTTTGTGGTTTTTTTAAGTAGGTGCTGTTCTTTAGCATATTTCCTGTCTGGTCTCCAGGAATAATACTCTAGGTCTTAGGCTAATTCCTTACTGAGAGGAATCACCTGCCTTTGCTTAATCCACAAACAGGACTATTAGGTATTCGGACCAGCTTGCAGTTGGAGCAGGTTTGGGCACCACAGGATTTAGAGCTGTAGCCATTCAGAGAGCATTAGCATTTTGAAAGGTTTAACCAACAAAAGCACACTTGTGGCTTGGGGAATACGGATGCTGAGAAAATGTTTAAATTCATGTAATGATTTGGATCTTCAGGACTGCTGGATTCACCCTTGCAACCTTGTCTCCAGACTGTGCCACAGGCTTAACTCACCTGCCAAGGAGTGTGAGTGTTCCTTCCAGTCTCTGTAAAACGCATCTGTGTGCAGCTTTGATAGCTTTTACAAGGCATAAAATTACTGTTCAGAGTAACTCCCTTCAGCTACTTTTAAGTCAAGTGAAGTAAGAGTAAATATTTCTCAGCAGGTTGGAATTCCAAATGCCGCTTCTCTTTCTGTCTTTGGAGTCTCTTCGTATTTTTGTATGCATATATTTCGTGCAGGTTCAAGCTGAGACATTTAGGGGTCAAGGGAAAAGAAGTCTGGAAAAATCAGAAAACGTTCTCTTGATAAATATTCACCAATATGGTAAATTCCATGAAAGTACAGGGGTTTTTTAAAAGAAATACATATCTATGAAGTGCTAAATGCATATGGGAAAGTATTCGTGTGACGATAAAATGAAAAAAATTTATATTTATCTTGAGATTTTATTGGAGCTTTTAGTATGTAAAAGCGTCAATTAATCATATCCATTACTGTTTTGCTATGTTGATGAACATGGGTTTTTCTGAGAGGAAAATTATGCACTGATGTGATGGTGGTGGTGAAATAAGCCTTGCAGGGAGCCGTGCCTCTGGGGCAGAGCTCTTGTATCATTGCTCAGTAGCAAAAGTTGGCTCTGAGAGCCAACGAGTGGTGGAGAGGGCTCCCTTTGAACTCTCCAAAGGGAACCCTACAGAGTACTGGGAATCAATTCTCATCCTGACCAGGAGTAGATGCAGCCTTGATCTAAATGTTGCAGATATTTTGACTCTGCTATGTTGAGTAGTGGTGTAGCCTCAGTACCTCTGTGGAGTACTCAAGTACCTCAGGTACTTGGGTATGGCTGTGCATGTCTGCTTTGGCATAAACTTGGGTTTAAACCTCCCCTCAGTCCCATTTATCTCAGTTCTCTGTCTGTTGGTGTCCTGGAGAGTGCTGCTCTGGTCTGGGTCAGCTCAGCTCTAACAGCAAGTAAGCAAGACTTGCTCCTCCTCTGGTCCACTGGTGTTGGTTCACAGCCCTGGAAACCATGATTAGCTGAAAGGATGATTCTTACTCTTTCAGTCTGAATCCACCTTTCAGCATATTCTGCTCTGATTCCGTTAGTGAGACTGTGAAACTGGGGTTTTGTTTCCCCATTTTCAGTCCCAGGACTGAAGTCTTCTTCAGTAGGGCAGGACCAAAGGATTGAGTCTGGGCTCCATGGGATCTAAACAGTGGCTGAGTCCAGTGTAGGTAAGAGAACTGTCAGGGCAGCTTCAGGAAGATGAGGCTTTTTGCAAGTACTCAGCAAATGCCTTCTCTTTTGGAATCAACATGATCAAGGTCATGGAAGATGGATTTGTACTTCTTTGTTCAGAAGGTGTGCTGGCATTGTCTCTTTATCCCATCTTAAAAGGAATCTTCATTATCTCATTATGCATGCTCAGTTTTGGTTCACATTTCAGATTCTGCTACCTTCTTTACAATTCCTTAGGATTTGTTTTCTTTTTTTTCCCCCTAAAATCACGTTATCACCTTGTGTTAACTGATTAACACAGAAAAGGGCTGGATGAATAATTCATTGTGTATGGTTTAATCAAAGAATTTACGTTTCCTTTTGTTTCATAAAATGTCTGCAAATTTATATCAAAGGTTTCTTTCAGCTATTTGTTTTCTCAAAGTTATTTGCCAAATAATTGCAATAAATATTCCTTTGTGCTGAAAGCGAAGCATTTTTTGTGGAAGAATTTGACATGGATGTCTAACACCGTTGCAATGCCAGTGGAGACACAGAGGAAAGTTCTTCGGGATTGGGGTGGTTGAGTTTTTTGAGCTCCACTCCAATAATTTTTTTGCACACATCACTTGAAAAACCAGAACAGGACAGGACTGCTCTTGAAGTAGGCAGGGAACCAGACTGTGTCCTGTCCAGTTCAGTTCCTGAAGATTTAGGCAGATGACCAATTTGTGTTTGAGACCTAAAAGCACTAGAATAAGAGGCTGTACACTTACCTTCAATATCCACCTTCCCAAATTCTGATGTTTATCTGAAAGTTGTGTTACTAGGCAGGCACCTAAGAATGTGTATGGAGCAGCACAGACTGGCTTCTCATCGAGAATATAGTCTTGTTATCTGTTCTGTCTTGTCATGACTCTCTTGCATTCTGTCTAACAAAGTTAGAGAAGGAAAAGACATTTGTTATTTGCAACGTTTCAATCACTCTCTGAAATCTACAGACAAGTACTTCAGCTGGTAGAAGTAGATTTAAAATGGCAGAAGCTTATTTGGTGGAGGAGAGATTTACTGGGTGTGCAGAGAAGGCCTGGAATCTGGGGGCAGTGGATGGGCTCTGTGCACTTCTTTCTCTGTAAGTGGCTTAACTGATAAGAAAATATTGGTATTTCTCTGCCTTTTAGCTGGAGACCAAAACATCTTTACCGACAATTTTCCTCTGCAGATTTCTGATCTTACAGGCACTTAAAAATTTATTTGTAAGGTACCATATATAATTTTTCTTAGTGTTGCACACATGCATGTGTGTCTGTGTGTGTGTTTTATTTTTGTAGCCATTCGTAAGGAGACAGAGGGAAGATTTACCCCCTTAAAACAAAGGTAAAGATAGCAAATCAGATGGTAGTGGGGGGAGGAAGAGCCTTGAGGAGACTGTTTACGAAGGCTTTTATTCCATCATGCACCTTGGACATAGCTCAAGTGAGGGAGAATCTGCTATGCCAAATCTAAACTTGGCCCTGGTAGAGGCAGATAAGGACCTGTGCCTAGTGCAAGCCATGGGAAGAATCATATTTGGAGACAGGCACAGCTGATTGAATCAAAGATAGTGATAACCTGTGGATCAGGCTGTGCATCTTTCTGACAAGCGTCAGCTGTTATTTCCCAGCCTCTGGGTGACTCCTTTATACCAGATGCAGTATTTCAAAAAACAATTGCTAGTGATGTGGATTAGGAGGGAAAAAAATGTGAATTGGAAGCGACCCAAGTTCTGACTATGCATGGGTGTCCCATGGGTCAGATGAGAGAGGCTGTTTCCCAGGAACCACAGGCCAGATGACATTTGCAGAAAATGTGGAGGCAAAGGCTATTAGAAATGGAATTGTCTAAATAGGAGGAGGCCACATAAGAGGAATTAAAATTTACTAATGCAGTGGGGTCACCATTAGCAACCATTCGTATCCCCAGTGTAGGCAGCTACCCCTAAACCAAAGCTATTACATTTCTGGAGACATCAGAGGTTACAGTGGACGGAGGATCCAAATTTGGTCATCTCTAAAAAATTACAAACAAGGAGAACAAGTAAATTTTTGACTGCAGGAGTTAAATAGGTGGCCAGTGCTCACATCCAGCAGGAGCAATCCAGTTGTTTATCTGATCATGGCTGCTGCACAGTTACACACTGTTTCAAGCTGGACAAATCAAAATAAAAGCAAATTATATTACTGTGCAGCCCGTGGAAAAATTGGATGTCTAGAAAGGTGTTACAGAGTCATTCACAAGGGAAAGAAGACATCCACAGCTTTGGGCAGGACTTGCCAGAAGCTTCTATTGATGGCAGCTGACAGAAATAAACAAGAAATGGCTTTTACAATTTTTTTCTAGGAACAAGGTCTTTGCAAGACTGTGCTGAAATAAGGGAGTGTTTAGCAGGCAGCTTTCATGCCCTGTTTTTTCAGATACCAGTGTGAACCCAGGTGTCCACCCTGGTTGTCAGGTGAGTTTTACAACCTCACGTGCTCTATGCCACTGTATCCAGACTGCCAGCAACATCTATTTAGTAAGCTGAGAGAAAACCTGAGTATATTTCTGTACTCCCCAAAAAGTGTTTACCAAAGTCCAGCAGGATTTGTTCTTTCTCCCACTGGCTCACTCCTACTCAAACTAATATTCCTCTACCTGTGACTTTCCCTCCAAGACAACTTCTGAGAAGTGTAAAATCCCTGCAATTAGTGCAGGGACAGTGGTAAGAGGCTCCTACAGCCATCTACGAGGACATATGGCATAGATGAGCCAACAAAACCTCTACCTCGAACTTCTGGAGGGCAGACTTTGGCCAGTTCACAACACTGGTACAGATTGTCCCTTGGCACATAGTCCTTAAAAGCAAAGGGACCAGGAAGGCTGGACCTACTTCAAGAAGGAAATCTTAAAAGGTGCAGGACCGGGCCATTCCTATATAACAAAAAATGAGCAGGCAGGGAAGAAGACTGGCCTGGTTGAACAGGGAGGTTTAGCTGGAGCTCAAGGGAAAAAAATAGGGTTTATGACTCTTGGAAGAAGTGGCAGACAACTCCGGAAGAGTACAAAGGATGTCATTAGGTCATGTAGAGAGAAAATTACAAAGGGCAAAAGCTCAGCTACAACTCAATCTGGCCACTGCTGTGAAAGATAATAAAAAGTGTTTTTATAACTACATCAACAACAAAAGGAGGGCCAATGAACATCTCCATCCTTTATTGGACAAGGATGGGGGCCATTGGCAGCAAGGATGAGGAAAAGGTTGAGGTACTTACTGCCTTCTTTTCTTATCCTCGGGGCAACCAGCCCCTGAGCTGAGCAGAAGAGACTCGAGCTGTGACAGGTGAGGTTCAGGTTGGACATCAGAAAGATTGTCTTTTCTGAAAGAGTGGTTAAGCCCCGGAACGGGTTTCCCATAGAAGCTGTGAATGCCCTGTTGCTGGAAGTGTTCAAAGCCAAGTTGGATGGGGCCCTGAGCAGTCTGATCCAGTGAAAGGTGTCCCTGCCTGTGCTATGGGGGTTGGAACAAGATGAGTTTTAAAGTCTCCACCAACCTAAACCATTCTATGATCCTAAAAATGTTTAGAATATTTGTTCTTTTCTTGGGGGACGTCATAGCTAATTTCCTAAAAGCAGCACCACTTCACATGTGTGTGTTTCAAGAAGTGAAGAGAGGAAACACTGGGAATAGCCGGGAAGGGATCCCAGAGATCTGCATGTAAGGAACTGAACAGCTCCAGTAATTTCCTCCTGCTCGTGGTATGAGCTCAGCTATTGAGAAGGAATTGCTGATAAAACCTCAGGACCTGACACAGTCTTTCATGGATCTACCAGTGCTAAAGCATAGGAGTACAGGTTCACAGGTTATTCTGAGNGATAACTTCCCTAATACCTTTCTACTAACCTGAGAAAGATTTAAATCGTGTCCCATGTACTGGTTTTGAAGGGTCTGCAGTCGTATCCCAAATTCCCATTGTCACTGCTTCACAGTGGAAATTTATACTTTCTCGTTTTTCTTGGTGTGGAGTTTTTTTACTTGGTTTGGTTTTTGTTTTGGTGGTTCTTTTGTCCCTAGGAAGGGGGAAAAAAGTAAAATTAAGGTCCATGTGTGCCAGAAAAAGAAAGGTAAAATAATTCAAATCAACTGGACTTTTTTCTGGGGGAAAAAAAGAAGTAAAATGTTGTTGGTTTGTGCTTTACTCTCTCAAAAGTGTGTATGGCTAGATTTCAGTTTTGGAATTCTGCTGTTTATTATTAACTCTTAGGGGAGAATTTGAGAATCAAGCTCAACTTCAATAACAGCCAATCACAATTTCCACAGTAATGGCAGAGACATAAGACAAGTGGGTTCCAAACCTATTCAAAAGTCAAACATTTCTTCCCTCTGTGTTCTGTTTGGAAGGACAATAAGCAAGTTTCAAGATGACAAATATTTAAAATTACATAGGAAGACTAACAGATTACTTTCTTTTTCCCTCTGTTATTCTCAGCAAGTCTACTACATTTAAAAAATATATTAAAAAGAAGAGGAAAGGCTAGTTTTAACATAAAACAGTCAACTGATGGCAATCATTGCCGTGGGATAACTATAAGCCCTGAATTTTAATGGATTTGAAAAAGTGAAGTGGGCATATTTAAAGGGATGGAAAGATTAAAAGATTTAAAACAGAACCACAGAGAGCTGCACTCACCATCGTGAAGATGAAATCTAAGAGCAAATTGACAGGAGTGTTTCTTTTTTGGGGGAATCTTTCTGTAATTGTCCACAAGGGTTTCTTTGCCCTTTGCTGTGAAGCTTTAAAGCACAACTGCTGTCAGAGACAGCAGAAATAAAGCTGCTGTAAAGAATGGCTTAATGCTTGAAAACAGCACCTTGCAATGAGAGCGTTGGAAAACAAAAGTTCCCAGCCATGGAGGGCGGGGGTTTAAAGAGTTATGTAAAACTTTTGCTCTTTATGCAAAGGGTCTACTTGAGGCTTCTATTAGAAGGACTAGGTCTTTTCTTCTCCAGCACACCTTATTTGCAGCTTGCACACCTGTCTCCTGGCAACATGAGGCTCAAATAGTCAATCTGAATCAACTAAAGCTTTGGTGTGAGAGACAAGGGCTTGCACTTTGTAGGAATAGTTTTCAGACTCTAGAACCTTGACCCAGAATACTTCAAGGTAATGGCAGGTGCCCTACTCTTTAGGAGGAGGGATTAGCAAGAGCCAGATAAAGATGCTTCCCAGAGTGGCAATTGTTTCCTGTCAGAACTATGACAAGGCAAATGTAGAGTTACAAACTCCTGTCACGTGAGATAAAGCGTGCGTATTCATTTATATTTATGCAAAAATGAACTGATCTGTTGTTCTGAAGAGGCCAGCCCAAATAACTCCGGGAAGTACCAGATGCAAAAGGCAAATAATACAGATTCTCTTCTTTCATGTGGTTATCTTAGCATAGGAATAGCTGGTTGGAAATCCACAAGCAGTTTTATGTCCATGAGAGTATTAAGTGAGAAGTTTCGATATGAAATCATTATCTTCCCTCTTCTAAATCCAAATACTAATTGCAACCTTGCTGTGAGCCTACAATATTAAGGCTATCATAGCCATGGCAACCAAAAGCAATATTAAATAGAATACATATCCTCTGCACATTTTTTTTATTATTATTTTTTTTTGGGCACTAGGCATACAGTTCAGCAGCCATGATATACAGATCAAAGGAGCTTCCAGTTCTTGAAGCCTCTGAGCTATTTTGCTACATTTTCTCTCCTATATCACCTTATATTTTGTGTATCTGTGTAATTAATTTCAGTGTGAGATGGTTTGTTAATCCACAGACACAAATAAAACACAAATTAAAATTTCAAGATGGATTTTAGAATCGTCCATTTACATTTCAGCATTAAACCTATAATACAAACTTTAGTGTAGTTATAATTGGGCTGATTTTTCCTAAAAACCAGGAGATAAACATCTGTGTAAATAGCCTCAAAAAGATATTGTCTTTAAGAAAAGCACACTTCAAACGAGCTGCTTAAAGTCACCTTCTATTCTTTGCATGATAATTGTAATGCAAAATAATAAAGAGCACAAGGCATCAGGCACAGCATTTCAAGGATGATATTGTGCCATTTATACAAAGATAATTAGGCATTTAAAAACAACCAATACACTTTTAAAACTTTCCAATTAAAGTAAATTAAAAAAAATAAGAGAGGGAGAGGGTGGAGGGTGTATGCAAGGTAAGATTACTGAAATAAGTTTCCATTTGCTGGATTTTCCTGAGGGTATGTATCCATAATGATCTGCCCGACTCCAAAGCATCCAAGTATACAGTGAAATTAATTACTGGGGACATTGCAGTGCACCACAGCTCTGTGGGCCACGAGTGACATTTCAGACATGGATATGCTTTACCTCTTTGTTAGTACTTACCAAGGTTAGTTTTAAGCAGAAAAGATGATGCCGTGCCTAGATGGTCATGTGGCATAGAGGAAAACTTGTGTTACCTAAAGAACTTATTGCTTAGATTTCTTATTCTAGCTTTCAGAGAGAAAACCTGTGAGAGGAAATTATCAACAGAAGTGTCTTTATGCAGGTATAATTGTATCCATACTAATGAGATCTCCCTACCAGAAAAACCTCTCAAAACATTGCACCTTAATTCTAGACTCCTCTGTCAGCAAAAATGCGTAGTCTTTAATGTAATATTTATGTATGTTTATAAATGGTTAAGAAAGGGCTAATACAGTCAGACATCATTAGCATGAGCAGAAACAACTGGGAGGTGTTAGAGATTGGCTCCTTGTGCCCGTGATTTACAACAATTGTCCTGCTGGAACCAGTAATTATCTAGGAATTGATTATTGCAATACCCTTTAGCAAATTATTCATAATGATGCTTTTCATGTAAATGACACCAAAAGTTGTTCTTAGGAGAGCTTTGCACTGATAAATAAGTATTTTAATACAGACTATTGAAAAAAAATTTTCGCCAGGCCTTGAAGGCTTGCTTTTAATGTTATGAATGTGTTCAGATAGTTCATGTATGTAATAAGAAAAATAATGGCTCTGTTTCATCAGAAGAAATTAATCTCTCATGTCCCACAACTGTAGCTGCAAAAGGCAGTAGTGGAGGAGTCACGAGCTGGCTGTGGCCTCTTGGCTCTGCATCTTGTGATTCCTGGTGCAAGCAGGTTTTGCCTGAGAGACACAGCATGTGGAACTGTCACCCTTTCCCCAGAACAGGATAAATCATGAATTGCTCTGGATTCCGTCCCACAGGCAGCTCCTGTAGCTGTGGGGTGTAAACTGTGATGTCAGTTCAGACCTCCATTTCCCACTTGTCGAGAGAAGAAATATTCCTCCGTACCTCAGTGGCCATTGTGGGGGCAAAGGGATCAAAGATGCTCCTGCAGTGATATGGCATGAATTCCAGTGGCAATATGTGAAAAGACTATTTTTTGCTGGTGAGGTAATCTAAGCCAGAAGTCTTTGAAGCGCTCAGTGTGTCCTTACCCACTGGAAAAGAGTGGAAAACGATAGAAGTGAAATAGTATCTCTGAGCTTTGGGGTTCTTGATTCTGTGGTTCTTCGCACGGAATGGAATGTTCACCTTTTCAGCTCTGCAAGGCCATTTTCTTGTGCCAGTATTTAAAACAGGCTTCTTTTGATGAGTCCAAACTGAGATGCTCCCTAACTGAACACAAGACTTGATAGTGGCATTGGTTGATCTGAAAAGACATCTCATCCTACAAATTGTATCTGCTTGGAGTGGGCATGCTCGGAACCTTAACATGAGTTTTGTGCAGTTATTCCTTGCTGTTTTCAGGCTGGCCCAGTCACTTTATCCCATGGTAATAGTGTCACACCTGACTTTGTGTCACAGTTGTAGGAGGAAGAGTAAAGGTAACTCACGAATTCAAATGTGCTTAAAACATTTTGACACAACTTGTAAAAATTAAAGAGCTGTTTGGACTTTTAATAGCAATCTTGTCGGTAATATTCAAAGTGATAACTCTCTAGTATTCTAAAAGCACAGATTAGCCCAAGTGACTGAAAGAGATTTCAAAGAATCTATAATTAAAATCAGTAATAGGTACCGTACCTTTTAAAAGCCTGAACTCTATTTGAGAGATTATTTTCTTTATATAGAACTAAGAATATATTCAGATATATTGATACCACTATTGTCTTTTTTAATGACCATTCCTGCTGGAGACAGGCCTCAGCGTGTGTAGCCTGAGAGTCCTGCCTGTGGGACGATATGCCTCTGGACTGTCCCAGGAGGCAGGCTGACAAAATACCACCCCAGTCTGCTCTCTCAGCCCAGAGAAAACATAAAAAAGGTGCAGTTTACTTCCCTCTGCCTGTCCATGGCTTCCCAGGCAAGCGTGGCATGAGAAAATTCCTCTTAGTCTCCATCCACGTGCAAAAGGCACAAAAGGAGAAAACGATTATCGGCATTTTCCACTGTAACCCATACAATACCTGGGTATGCAGCGTGGCTAGACAGGGATTTGGGGAATTGTTCTGTTTGGGAGTGAATGACAAACCGTTCTTGGAAGAGCAGAGTCTGCTGGTGTCGTTACACTGAACTGTCTCTGACACACCTGGAGCTGCCCATGGATGAAAGGCACTTTATAACCAAAATTTGTGCCCTTCAGAAGGATTTAGGAATGGTTTGTAAAACGGTGCTGTTAATAAGCTTTTGGTGAGTAACTCACTGTGAGTTATGCATGCAGAAGAAGTGAGGATTAAGCTCTCCTTAAAAGCTTTGAGGTTTAGAAAATGGAAAGAGGCAAAGGGCTGGCCATCTTTAGCTGTCTGGGACTCCCTCATTTCTTCTCATCCCCCATAAATTCTCTAAGGTAGACAACAGGTTAGTAAGATCTTTAGGTGTATCCCAGCACAATTCACCTGTGGAACAGGCTTAAACACCTTTAAGTTACTATTCTTTGTGCCTACACCTTGTCATAACTAAGGTTTTGTGTGAAGATGGGAGCAAGCAAAGGCATGGGGATGTGTCAGCTTTTCATCATCCACTGTTTATTGTCCTCCCTCATTAAATTATGGAATTAGTCTCTTCTTTGGCTTCCCTTTATGTTGTTGCATATAGTAGAAATAGTGAGAAATATGACTTCTTTCTTGGCAAGCTGACTTGTTAAAAGTTCAATGGCGATGTTCATTGTACAGACAGGGTTTTGATTTAAATCTAATTTTTAAAAAATTATTTTAATTAAAAAAAATCTTCAAGCCTCATCATTGTGTGTTCTCAACGAGCTTTTAGAAGCTTCCCCCATCCCCCCACTTTGGCTTTGAATATGAAAGGTCTGAAAGCAAAATGGGCTTTCTCTTAAACTGCCACCACTGGGTTGTTTGAAATACAGATTGGACTAGAGACAAAACAGTTTTGTTGGCCTTCTAGCCATTTATTTAGAGAATTAATTCTTCCTTTCTCCTGTGTATTAACATCCAGGGCCGGAACCAGCAGGTCTGTTAGAAATAAGGAGTAAAGCTGAATTCTTTCCTTTTTTTTCCTTTCATTGTGGGTAATAGGAAGATAATTCCTTATTGCTAGACTTGCTAGCTGGAGGTAGAAGAGAAGACTATGTAAAGGAAGTGGTAAGAAAGAAAACTTGGATTTAAATATTCATGTTTTGGGGGCTATTCAATGATATTAGGAATAAATTACCAGCTAAGGACACACTTGATTGATTCTGTCTGAATTTGTTTTATAATATTTTCACATAATTTCATTTATTCTTTCCTTTAACATCCATTAGAGGAAAAAAGAAAAAATATACAGCATATGAAAAGAACACAGGGAAGTTTTTAATATAATGTTAATAATGGTAGATATTTAATTGAGATCGTATCTTTAATTTTTTCTTCTTTTCCCTTGCCAGTGTTTCATCTCTATTCTTATTATCTTGTTTTCAGTACAGAATTATCACCCACTGGTTTTCAATTACAGCGATGCCCATATTGATTCTCCCCTTGATTTTAACTCGAAGCTGAAAAATTACTCACTTAAGCCAATAAAAGTAGATGATGTGGTTAGTTTTGGGTTCCTTTTTTAAAAATAATAAATGAATAAAGAAGAAGAGTGACGAGCTTACAATGATTCTGAATTACAGCAAACTGGTATGGGAATGCAATTTAAATCATTAGAACTCAGAACAGTGTTATAAATTTATATTTATCTATTCATGTAGAAGTAAGTGGTCCCTAAGGAGATGAACCTTATGTATATAATTCTAAGTTGCATTTGTCTATTAGTCCTTGGGCACTGATGCCCCCTGGCAGATATCAGATTCTGTCTATGCTTCTCTTGGCTTCCAAAAATAAGGTTTCTGTATGCAAAGTGCCTATTGGGCACAGTCCATGGTCCACGTTCACTCCCAGACTGTGGCCAGGAGTTGTCTGGGGCAGTGCCAGCTGGCATGGGCCAAAATCACCACTCGTTTGGATTAAGAGTAGAGAGGATCACATTCTTGGTCTTAGGGAGATTCCCAGGCACTGTACTAACAGCCAGAGAGCAACTTCCCATCTAGAAGAAGCCACATGGCTTCTCCAATCTCTTCTGTGTGCTCAACACACAAATAGTCCCCCGATGCAGTGATGGCAAATGACAGGCTAGTAATGCTCATTAGGGGCTTGAAACCAAGATTTGACCTTACAAGGTTTGAACTTACAGACAGACAAATACCAAGTGTTGTCATAATCTGGTTTTGGTGGCCATGTGCAATTACAAATCAGTCTTTATTGGTGCTTAGAAAGTATGATCCAAATGAATTTGGTAGCAGAAACTGAAGAGAAGCTTTCCTGAGTGATACACTAAAGGATCTGATTCTGCACCCATTGGTGTCAAGGGAAAACCTCTTACCAGGTTCTGTTAGAGCAGAATGAGAGTTAACTATTGGGAAAAATCAATTAGAGCCACCAGTTTCACACATACGATCCAAAATATAGAAAGCAAAGGGTCAAAGTCACCTAACTACAAAAATGAAGATCTTTCAGAACCTTTATCCTAAATATCACAAGTAAGTAATCTCAAATACATTTGACATAACCTTTATCCTAAATATCACAAGTAAATACAAATACATTTGACATAAGGACTGGTTTGTAAGGACATCCCCACAGATGCATACATTGGAGTATTGGTAGGTGTGTGTAGGTGGGATTTCTCCAGAGAAGGAGGAAGGAAGTGTCTGAACTTTGGGAAGATGCTGCATATAGAAGAAAATTAGCTTAACTAACTTCAACCTCAGTGATCTGAGATGATATTCCCAGCTGCATTCAACCTCCTCTGTAGACATAGTATGAAACCAGTTCTTAGTCTGAGCAGGAAACACTGAGAAGCCAAATCATGTATGCTTTTGTGCTGGTTTTTTTTTTATTCCTACAAGTAATCTCTTTTTCTTTGAGTATGTTCAGTGTTCTTGGCCATGTTTTGTTGTGACTCTAACTTTTAAACCTACCTTTTAAACTGATCTGCAGTAATATTTGAGTCAAGATCTTCAGACACATTCTCATAGTCCTGAAAACTCTAGAGGACCCCTTGTCCAGAAGGTGTATTTTGAAGAGCAGAGCCAATGTGAAACTTTTGGTGCCACCCACCCGCTGGGCCTGTGCACTGCCTTAAGCTCTGGTTGTCTTCTGCTTGCTTCAGGCAGTCAGTCCTCCTTTCTCAGAGGCCCAGGTGTATTTTCCCCATTTCAACATTAATCTCTTATGCTTAGGATTGAATATTTGCTTTAACAAAAGCAAAGTCTTTCCTAGGCTTGCCACTGCACAGACTTCTCTTTTGCATGTATATTTTCTCCATTTTTTATGCTTCGTAGCACCATTCCACCTCTTTGGAAATGTTCCAGAAAGCACCTGTACTTACTTATTTGTGAAGTGCCAGTACGATAGGTTATACTTTGCCAGTCCATTTCTTCTCTGACAGTAAATTAATTGAGTTGATAGCAGCAGAATTTATAGTTTTATACAGGCTATATATATGTGCTAGGGAAATATTTTAGCATTGGAATGGGGTAAATGAGTCATAACTGATTACAGAACATTCTTGTCTAGGTAGCAATAGGAACCAAGGCTTCTCTTTCCATTCTTTCTGGGACACCTGCCCTCCAAGTACCTTAAACAGTTACATATCTCCTCTTCTTTTTCTTTTGCACTTAGTGTCATGCAGTCCTAGGGCTGGGACCTTCAAAGGGTTTGTCAAACTGCAGAAGGCACACATTTTCTGAAGTGGCTCACCACATGACATTGTTTTACTGGCCTTTTCTGTTTGGGGCAGGCATATTGATGAGGGCTTCAAACTTGCTTGGTGCTCCTGCATATCATATGTATTTTAATTTTTATCTCTTATCTATCAATTATTTACACAGAATTTATTATTTTTTTAATTTTAAGGTTGGACCAGCAGATCTGTGTCGCTTTCTGAACCTGCACAGAGTTCTACTACATCCACTTGCCTCTACCTCTAACATTTCTTTAGACTCTGGTACCCTCTACGTCATCAAAAACTTGTTGTTTTTTCCTGTGAAACATCTCAGGTGCCAAACACAACCTCAGTGCAGTCTGTGGAAATGGAGTCTCCCAAAGGGAATGCTGAGTGTGCATAAAAGTGGGCTGTTTATCCAAGGCACCCGCCGGAACCTTGCTGACATTTTAAGCATAGGAAAATATTTGGCAGTGGACAGCTGTTCAGAAACTTTTCCCCTTGTAGGTAGTAGAAAATGTTCCCTTTTTAAAGCATATTTATATAATTCTTTTGGGGCTTATACATATGTGAAAGGCTTCATTTTTCCCCCCACTGTGAACTTCAGGGAATTTACCTCCCTGGTTCTTCCTAATTTCTCTGTCGTTCCTCACAGTGAACACACGTAGCTGTTCTTAAGCTCTGTCTTTCCTAGGAACCTGAGCTGCAGGATAGTTAATTGCTTTTACTCTTTCTTCCAGGAATTCATCTTGGGAGTCTGACTTCATCATCTATTTATTAGTTTTAGGTTCCTCTAATAAGCGCACCTTTTTGAATTCTTAGAATGTTTGGATTTAACACCTTCTCTCTTAGTAGTATTGCAAGCTATTTCTCTTCCAGTTTATCCTCTCATAAAATTGATGAGGACAAGATTGTACCTGCAAGCACTGAGGTTTGTCACTTTCTACTTTTCTGCCAGTTGGCTTTTCCAGCTCGTGATGTGCAGTTGGCTTGTGTTTCAGTGTAAATTTACTGAGCAACCCATTTTCTTGTAAATTGAAATTTTAACCAAGGGTAAATCGGTGTTATAAACCATTGCTTATATGAAGAGTTCATGAGAGCTACTGGACCTGACTGTCACCTTGGTGTCCTGCACAGTTTTATGGCTTAGAAAAAGGATGATCCATTGCAGTTGCCAATGCCAGGCAGTTCCTTTACTTGAGGTGGTAGCTCCGAACTGTTTAGCTGTATATTGCATTGTCCATCCCCATTATTCACCTTGCTTTCCTCTTTCTTTTAAACCCCAATTAAAAGCTTTGTGTGCCTTTCTATTGAGGTCTCTTGTTTCAGTACTGGATTTTCCATAAAGTCTACTGAATAGATCACGTAAATGTTGTCTGTGAGAATATGCTGACGGTGGCTGGGTCTGGTAAATCCTGTAAATCCATTAACCTTGATCCACATGCTGCGAAGTCTAATGTTCAGTTATGGGTTTCTTTACTTCAAAGGTTTTTCCTTGTCTCTCTAAAGTGAGTTGGAGTTTATATCTGTCTCACAGCTTAGACCTGGTCACAATAGGCCTTCTTCCCTTTTTTCATATCACCCCATTGCAGCTGGAAAGAAATAAACAAAACCCCCCCTCCAAACCAAATTAAAAACCCCAAACAAAACCCCAACCAACAGGAAAACTGGAAACCTACTTTTCACTCCGGGGTTACTTACAGATTTATCTGTTACGTCTCCTATTTTGTACCTTGTTCTAAGACACAGAATCACAGAATGGCCTGGGTTGGAAAAGACCTTAAAGATCATCTTGTTCCAACACCCCTGCCATGGGCATCCACTAGACCAGCAGTTTTTTGCAGCTTTATCTCTCCATCCTCAGTCGTGGCTCAGATGGATTCTGCAGTACTGGTTCTCTCTCTCTCTGGTCCATAGGTTTTCACTATGGTCGGTCCAATTCACAAGCAGCAGCGGGATGCCTGGAAGAACATCTCTACCCCTTCTCTCGTGGGCCTGGGGGCCTTCAAATCTCTCAGCCTCCTGACGCAGGTTCTGAGCCGGCACCTACATCTTGCTACTGAGTTTTTTTTCCTTCTCTCCCAAATATGTTGCTCACAGAGACGTCTCTATCTCTATAACCTTGAAGGCAATGGCAGCACCGAGGCCCAGGCAAGAACTGAGCTGTTAAACCCCTCACTGCCAGAGCAGCAAAAAACCCCTAAACCATAACAAGGGTTTAGGTGTTTGTCTAGAAAACTCAAATTGGAAATCAAATCTGAAGTGAAACAGGTACAACCATCAGACAAAATGAAATCTCCTTTCAAAGAGGGAGTTGGCAAATGGACACACAAAGGGATTATTTATAGAGGAAGTTCTTTCCCATAGACTTCAGACAGGTTGTGGTTTAAATGAGTGAGATGAACTAGCTCTAAATATCAATCCCTTGCTCCTCAAATGTTTAAATTATTAGTTCTTTGTTTTACAAACTGGCCTTTTATTATTATCGGTTGAAATTAAAGCTCTTCAGTTAAAATGGGGTAGGGCAGAGTGTGTGGAAGCAAGATTTGCAGAATAAAGGTTTCTTTTAATTTATTCACTAAAGATTCCTGGCAGGTAAAACTCGTTTAAAGGAAACACATTTTTTTTTGTCCATGATCTTCTAAATTCCCATCTGTACTCAGACATTCTATTTACACTGTTACATTAAAAAATCCTCTGATGTAAAATGCTGAAGGAGTTGTGCAGGAGTATTGCTGAAAAATGTCTATATGCAGAGTGTTTCTTGAAAATGACAGTGGTGTTCACCACGACAGCTTCATGTAATCAAACTCCCAGGGTACCATATGCACTGATCAAAGAAGCTGTTGCAGCCCTAGCTAAGGAAACAGGGCTCTTTTCATGAAGTTGTAACAGGTCTTTTTTTTTTAATTCAGAAGGTCCTCAGCTTGTTCTCTGATCTGTCAAGCTCATGGTAGCTAAGATAACTGTACTGAAGATATTTTATGTCTGGGATAAGGATACCAAAAATAAAACAACCAAGAGAGATGTCCAGTAAGTTTAAGCTATTTGAAATTGCTTAAGTGGCTTTAAAAAAATCCCCAAACCAAACTCAAATCCTACCTCTCACCCTTCTATTTGCTGGCGCTTTTGTACTTACAAAGCCTCACAGATGTCTTGTCCAGACCCTGAGAAAGTTCAGACAATTTTAGATCTGCCAGGTTTAAACCTGTATTTACTGTTCACTCAACTTGAACCTAACAAACATTTTCTGCCCACAATCTTTGCCATGACCTGAATTTTCCAGAATATTTAGATGCTGCTGCAGTAGTTTCTCTCTTCCACGGGCCAACAAATTTAGGTAATATTTGGTATCCAAAATCCAAAGGAAGAAACCATTTTGAAATATCAATAAAAGAGAGGTAAACTTTCATTATGATGTTAGCAGCTGTAGCATTAAAGCAAAGCAATACATTTACAATGGTTGATTTTGTGATATTTTCTACAAGACGCTAAAATTGTGCTGGATTTGGCAACCTGTATCACTTTTCCAGGCGTGCTTGGATGGTACCAAATGCAGGTTGTCAAGATTTCAAACTCTGTCTATTGCCAGTATTTCTGTGTTGCAGTTTCTGAAATACCAGAAGGGAAGAAGCTGTTTATAGCACCTGCAGAGTGTAAGACAGTGGCTTTGCCTTCCTTGCTGGAAATTGCCAGCATATGCTGAGATGTGATCTTCCAGGATCCTCAGTAGATTAACAAATGAGGTTTTCTTTGTGGGAAATTTTTACCACTGTGGAGAATCCCTGAACTTCAAACACATAAAATAGGGTGTCTACAAATGAACGAAAGGTGAAACCAGGTGTGTGAAATTTGGTAGAAAGCACAATGGTGCTTTGTTAGAAGCATCAAAATACTTGAAGATATGAGGCCTGATACATTCCAAAGCAAATGGAAGAATGACTCTGGTGTTGGATGTTTAGGCAAAGTTTTCTGTGTAGACATACCCAAGTGATCTGGCATAAGTGTTCACAACCACAAGCCCAGGAAACTTCTGCACTAAACTCCCAGCCAGGCAACAGAGGGCCATGGTACATTGACTGCCTTGCTGTCCTTGAGCAGAGTTAGATATTTGCTTGTTTACAAGCAGTGACAAGAAAGCTTGTGGTGTTCTGACTCCTGTTTGGGTGACTGGGAAACAGATCCCTCATATCCAACAGCAGCCGCCCTCATTGAGAGCTCATTTGCCTGGCATGGAATTCCAGAGCCTGTAATTACAGATAATGTAACTCAATTTTCCTGTCAGGGAGATGCTATTTGTAGTACCAGCAGAACCAGAGTGTGTCACATCCCTGCCACACTCCAGCCAAAGCAGAAGCAGCTGTCAGGGTTGCCAAGTGTACTGGGGTAAGAGGGATGCAGGGAAGGTATTTCTGTACATTATTTGGTGATCAGCAAGCCTGTGGGATCATCCTGTGCCTCACCACACATGGATACTGTGGTGCACAAATGCTGCAGCTCAGCTGAAGCAAAAAAACACTCCATCTGCTGTGGCCTAATTTGTAAAATAAAACTGTAAACCCCAAACCAAATAGCCCTCCTCCAGTGAAAAGCTCTGCTGTGCTCAATATGGTAATGTCCCATGCAGTAGCAGCAGAAGAGGACTTACTTGAATAAATGTGAACGTAATTTATAGTCAATCAGGGTCTCAGACTCAAAGCTGCACACAGTCTCAAGCCCAAGGCTGTTACATTCAAGGATGCTGTATGTGTTCTAATTTCTGCATTTAGCAAACCAGGATAATTTCCCTATTTCCTCCATTATTTCCCCATTCTTGTCATTAGGGCCCACAAGGAAAGACACAGTATGAAATTCCAGGGAGGTACTGAACACTCAAAACCTGGGACTAAGTACTGAACCTCGGAAGCAAAATGTCATCATTAAAGCAAGTGGAAATTACAGTAAAATTTCTGTTTTAAAAGACATCATCAAGACACTTGACGTTACAGAAAAACAGGTATCAAAGATTTTTTCACCAAACAAGGGTCATCTCTCCTCTTCAGCCGACTCTTTGTATTTGTAAAAGTAAAATCGACTCGACTGGCTTTTCCTCCCTTTATGCACTAAGGAATTCAACTTCTATGAGGAAATGAAGGACATTTCCTCAATTTCCAGAAATCCAATGGGGTATGTGACTCTCTTTTAATTCGATGCAGATTAGAATAATTGGTTGGTGAATCTACCTTTGACTACCCCTTGAGCTTAGACACTTTGACTACCCATGTTACAATCATTTAACACAGAGACACCTTTACCTGCAGTCATCTGGAAAGAATATCTCCACTTTCTTCCTGTCTTCTGTCTTACCCAGCGGTTTTATTCTGAATGAAGATTAAAATCAGCTTAGGGGAACATGGGAGTTATGTTTCAATGCACACAGATGCAGTGGCTCTGCAACAGCACTAATAATTCTGTGACAGGTACCTTGGAAGTTTTAGAGCTCTCGCAGTTGATTTGATATCATTGATATGCCATGTGCTGGTAAGACAAAAAGAAGTAGTGCCCAGCATATAGAAATTGGGACAGATTCCATTCAGGTCATTAGGAGTTCTAAGGGGGTTTTTAGACATTAGGAGGAAGTTCTTTACAGAGGGAGTGATTGTGCATTGGAATGAGCTGCCCAGGGAGGTGATGGAGTCTCTGTCCCTGGAGGTATTTAAGAAGAGATTGGATGTGGAACTGAGTGCTATGGTCCAGTCAACAAGGTGGTGTTAGGTCAGAGGTTGGGCTCGATGATCTCACAGGTTTTTTCCAACCTAACTGATTCTGTGATTCTGTAATCTGACCTCCTGCTCAATGCAAGACAATCTTGACCAGTATTTCAGGGCTATATTTAAGTTTTGAAAACATTCTCCGGCAGCTCTTCTGTGCTTTTTCCAATTCTGCACCACTGTCAGAAGAGACATTTTTCTTCTTCATTTAGTCCAGTTAGAGTTTTCCTTGCTGCAACTTGTTTTTCATTGCTGCTAGGGTTTTTTGTGCATTGCTGAGACAAGTCTAGTTCTGTTCTCTTTACAACCTCCCTGCAGGACCCCCAAAACTAGGCTGAACCTTCCTGGCTCCCTCAGTGTGTCCTCCTGACTCTCTGCTGATTCTATCCTGTCTGTTGACAGCCAAAACTAGTCTCACAAATACCAAGCAGAGGGGAATGACCACTTCCTTTGCCCAGCTGTCTGCTAACGTGGCTCATGGCACAATGAACCTGTGCTGGCAATTGATTTATTTTGCCCTCCTACCGGGCTGTGAAGCCAAGTGAGGGTGATATGGATTGATACCAGATTTATGGAGGCAAGGAGATGAAAAGAATTGTTCTTATGAGCTATGAGCAGCGTATCTCTTCCAGCAAATTCAGTATTGTACAAGACTTAGAGGATAAAAAAGGAGGAAAGAGGAAGTTTTTAAACAGGAAAAATGAGGATTAATAAGAGCTCAGAGCAAACTCACAAAAAGATTTACAAACAATAATATTCAGACATGAATAATATTCAGAATATGAATATATTCAGACAGGGATCTGAATGCTACTAGAGATGTTTAAGAACTGTGTATTTGGGGTTTGAAAAAATACGTACGGATTCTGGATAAATTTGTGTGTGGGATTTTCAATTTTTTTATTATTTACTGCCTCAAACCCGCATATGACTTGTCCATAATGAGTGATTTATAATTCCTAATCAATGAGTAAAAGCAATTCATCTTCACAAATTATGATCAAGTGCACAGTAGGTCAGCAATGCTTTGACCACTAGCCATGAACATTTATTTTCTAGGATAACAAATTGCCTAGCAATCCCAGCAGCTCAGAAAACTAGTACACCACTGCTCAAAGCTGTAGTCTCCTCCTTAAATCAGGAGAATAGGAAGTCCAGCTTTTACTAGTAAGATAGATTAAAGCTGGTCCTCCAGCTAAGAGAACACTCAAAAAAATACATATGTAAATGTGGTTTTAGATGATGATGTTTACTTCCTTTAAAGGGCTTTAGGTTCCCCAAGAAGATAACATAAGTAAAGAGGAGCTGGGGTGCAGTATAACCCCCTTGTAATCNTCAAACTGAAAGAGAGTAGGTTTAGATTAGATACTAAGAAAAATTTCTGTACTGTGAGAGTAAAGTGGAAGTGTTCAGGCCCAGGTTGGATTGTGCTTTGAGTAATCTGGTCTAGCAGAAGATATTCCTGCCCATGGCAGAGGAGTTAAAATGAGATTATGTTTAAGGTCTCTTCCAACCCAGGCCATTCCCTGTGAGGCACGTGAGGGGAGGTTGGTGCCACACCGAGCCCCAGTGCAGCAGCACTGCCACAGTGTTACACCGGCCTCTTCCCCAGACTCTTCCCTAAGCAATCTGTGTCCCGTGGTCACTGATCTCATGCAGATGTGCCCAGCATGTTTCAAAAGATGACTGCACACATTTCCCAACTTTTTAAAAGAGGGGTATCATTACACGTGAAATGCACTGTTTGCTTCTAAGATTAACAGCCTGAATTAGCAGGGGAAGACAGGAAAAGCCATAAGGATAGTTCTCTCTCTTTTGTCACGACTTCTATTTACGTGAGGAAAATGTTAGTGTTCTTTATCTCCTCAGGGTACCTGCCAGTGCCCCAGTTCCAGCATTTGCTGTATTGCTCCTCAGGGAAACTCTTGAAGCCATATGGTTCTCTTGCCATTCCTGCATTTCCGTGTGCCTAAGGAGTTGTTGGTGGTAGTGGTCCCAGTTCTATCTGCTGCTTTGCTCTATGTCTTATTTGCTTTTCATGCTTTTTCTAAATGAAAAAGTGGCTTTGCACTCTCCAGATTCCCTCTAGCTCAACGTTAGCAGCACATAAATATGATTCTACCAGCTCATGTGGTTTTTTTCTGTATTAGAGCAACCGAAGGGATACGACTTTTCTTTGTAGTGATGGTATTGGAAAAATCAAGCTTAGTAGTCTTTCAGGGATTGATCTTCTCTTAAGTAAGTTGATGGACTAGATTTTGCTTCCATTATATTCATACATATCTCTCCAGACCTTTTTCTCTAGGACTCTAACCCCATGGGGAGAGAAATCTATTGTTGCGTTTTAGAGAGACCAAAATCAAAGAGGCTGGTTGCTTTAGGAAAGTGCGTGCATGTGTGCAGCTTGACAGAGCTGGGAAATAATTTCTGAAGAGACTGTTAGAGGAAGGCCTTTCGATGGTGTTTGGTGTAAGTGAATATATAGTCTGCTATTTTTATTATATATATATCACTACATAATACATGATGAAGATGATAGTGTAAGTGAAAGAGACTACAATATATGAAAATCCCATGTAAGTGTGATCCTCAGTGCCTGCAAGGGCTGAGTTTATGTCAGGTGACAAAGATTTAAAGGATGCATAGCAGCCACATAAGATTTATCACAGAATCACAGAATAGTCTGAGTTGGAAGGGACCCACAAGGATCATCGAGTCCAACTTTTAAACGGCACCACTGCCTCCCCTGGTGGGAATTCAACCCCAATCTTCCGCGTGAGAGGTGGGGACACTCACCACTAGGTTAAAGTGAATTTTCAATCATGTTTTCCAAGCTTTCTGGAGCTCCTACCTAGACATAACAAATGAAGAAATTCCACTTCCATGTCTGTGGACTACCAGTAAGTTAATTTTGTACAATTGTTACAATGGTCGCTTGACATTTAGACTCTGCAGGAACCGTCACTGGAAAAATCACATGAAATGCACAATCAGCAACAATTTTCCATATCTCCATGTGAAAGAATTACATACAAATGCCACAGTAAGCACTGCATGATACCAAGGTCAGTGGTGCCTGCTAGAGCTGTGGTTCTGCCCTCCAGGATGCAGCAGCTTTTATTCAAAGTATGGCATGTTCAGCAGAAGAACAGTAATTCATGGGATGATTGCAGGACAGAATATTGTCCGAAGTGTTTGTCAACAACTCTCCAAAGCAGAGCTTGGAAAAAGAGCTGGCAGAGTACTCATAGGGCTCTACTTCAGCCTGAACCACTGAACTAGTTCGTTTTTGCTCTAAACAATTCAGTCCATAACAAGAGCTTAGGAGAACCATCTGAAGGCTAACAATTACACTGATCCTGAGGAGTTAGCACTTTTAGAGGCATTAAAGAGAATAAACTGATTTGTGAATCCAGAGGTTTGACCATGTGTGTCTTAAGGGGAAGGTATTGGTCTCAATATGGTGTTGCTGCAGCCAAGAACAGAAAGGTAATTTAAATTGGAAAAGAAGAAAGAGCTGCATTCGTCTTCTGAAATGAATTATTTTGGACATTTACATCTGAAATCTGCTTTTCTATGAATGTATTTTTCCTCAAGTTCAAACTCATACTTCAAAATTTTACTACTCATTAACAGTAAAACGGCTTAACGTTTAACTTTTTTTCCAATTTAATTTTACTGAAGTCATTTTGGGGGAAAAAAAAAGACGCAGAGGTAAACAAAGATTCTGCAGACACCAACAAAGTTAGTGCACCTGTTCTTGAATCCCTTTCCTAGGAGACACAATGGATACTAAGGCACCAGTATTTCAAGGACTTGGGCACATTACACAACACATCTGAAAAATGGCTGTGTCATTATTTACACTGTACAGAACAAAGGGGTATTCAGAAATTGTCACGGATGATTAAAGCAGAAAAAAATGGATCCCAGTCCCCACACTGACACTAATACTCCCTGTGTCCTCATACAATTTTCTGGATGACTCAACTCACTTCAGTGACAGTACTCTAATACATGCAAGTAGTACATATTCAATACATACAAGTGTTTCCAGGGAGAAAAGCAGCCTTCAATTTTTCGTGCCTTGTTTCCCATACGTTCAACACCAGGAGGATGTATTTATTAATTTTGTGAGACCATGAGGATATGTTATTGTTCGAGATGTCAAAGGGAAGATTTTAGCAAGTAATATGAAGACAAGAGACAGCAAAATGCCAGTCCACAAGGTACAAGTGCAGCTGAAATGAAAATCAACACTTTGCAGGGATGTAATATATCCACTGTTGTAGACTTTTATCTAAGAACATCATCAAATGATTTTGAACTCTGAAACAAAAGAGTGCTTTAAATAAGACTATCTGCTAGAAGAAAAAGGACATCAGGGGAAAAAAACGTTTATGAAATATGATATCACAGGCTTCTCATGTATTTAATTCAGCATTTACCTAAAATGTAGCCCATCCTTAAGAATATCTGTTGAAAAATTAATTATTTAGTGTGACTTTGTGGTCATTCAGAATTCTTATTTGATTTGATTCTCAGTGTTTTTTAGGTAGAGGCATTCTTTGTCACATAAAGTAGGTACAAGCTGAATGTAAAGCAAAGAACAAGTTCACTTCACAGAATCACAGAATCACAGAAAATTATGAGTTGGAAGGGACCCACAAGGATCATCTAGTCCAACTCACCATCTAATACCCGTACAGCGACCAAGAGCACATCCCAGAGCATAATAACAACCTAGATGCCTCACAATCTGGCAGGCCGCTCCGAGCCGGAAGGGGCCCAGGGTCATCCAGCCCTACACCCCCCAGCTAGACCATGTCACTAAGCTCCTCGTCCAGTCTTCTCTTAAACACTTCCAGGGATGGCGACTCCACCACCTCCCTGGGCAGCCCATTCCAATATGCAATTACTCTCTCCGTGAAAAACCGCTTCCTAACGTTAAGATTAAACCTCCCCTGGCGTAGCTTGAGGCTGTGCCCTCTCGTTCTGGTGTCGTCAGCCTGGAAGAAGAGGTCTACACCCATCTGNGTTTGTGACCCAGCATAAAATGTTCCTTTCCAGCCCGTGCTTTACAAGTTTCTCCTGAAGCTTATTGTGGCAAACCGTGTCAAAGGCTTTGCTAAGGTCCAAGTACACAACATCCACAGCCTTTTTGTCATCGACCAGTCGAGTCACTGGATCGTAAAAGGAGATCAGGTTAGTCAGGCAGGACCTGCCTTTCCGAAATCCATGCTGGCTAGATCCAATGTCGTGGTTGTTCTGCAGTTGCTGTGTAATGGCACACAAGACCATCTGTTCCATGACTTTGCATGGGACTGAGGTCAGGCTGACTGGCCTATAGTTGTTAGGATCATCTTTCCTACCCCTCTTGTGGATGGGTGTCACATTGGCCAATTTCCAGTCTTGTGGCACAACACCGGTAAGCCAGGACTGTTGGTAGATTATGCAGAGTGCTTCCCCGTACTCCTTTCAAAGAATTAAGTCTTTTGAGTTTTACAGTGTTTGGGAGTTTGTTTGTTTGTTCTTTTTTAGGGGTTTAAGATTTCTTTGAGGTGTCAGCCTTGCAATCCCTGTATTTGTTGATATACCAGAAAAAGGAGAACTGAATTTTCAAGCAGTGGAGATAAATCTTACCCATATACTAAAAAGTAAAATACCTGTCTGTCTGTACATGAGAAAACAAGAATTTCTATTCTTTGTAGCAGTGTTTGTGATATGTCTCGAGTTCCAGAATTAAATTCCTACACTTATCTCATGTTACCCAGAAGAGAATTGTTGGGCAGGTGTAACTTGGTCATTTGAGGCCCACCACTAACTTTTCATTGAAATTGGTGTGAGTTAATACCCAAAGGCTTTTGGGCCTTATCTAGTCTAGATGACTAATCCAAATGCAAGAATCCTTGTATTTTATTACTGCTTTAGCTCTCTTGCTCTCAGAAAATGTGACGTTTAGACTTATTTTACTGCGAAAAGTGATGCCCCCCAGTTACCATGCAGTTGGATGTGCTGACACAAAGTAGGAGCTTCCTGATGCATTAGTTATGAAACTGATGGACTATGCAGTGACACCAGCAGTTTGGGATCCAACAAAACTTTTCAAAACAGTTTTGACTCTGAAGTATTGGGATGCTCTTATTTGCATGTGTCTTAATTTCGTCACTAGGAGTCCTCTGCTAGAGGCATCTTCTTTTCTGACCATCAAGTTGTGTTCATTTTAGATCAGATTTCACCAGACAGAAGGTGAGCTTTGTGTATTAGCTTTGGTTAAAGGTCAAAGCCCTGTTGCCAGAGCATTCCACCCACCTCAGAAAGAAGAGCTGCCAGTGACTGGTGCCAGTCCATGAGAGTAAAACAAAGGTGTGCCACAACCTCCTTTCCATCTTTTCTGAGGCTCTGAAACTTCTCCCTGAAGGTTTTATTCTCTTCCAATTGGTCCCTTTTGTTTTATAATGAAGTAGAATACAAGAATAAAGAAACAACAGTTTTTCATAGAATGATTTGCTTTGGAAGGGTCCATAAAGACAATATAAACCCAACTCCTCTGCTGTGGGCAGGGATGCCACCCACTAGATCAGGTTGCTCAGGGCCCCATCCAACCTGGCCTTGAACAACCCCATATATTATTTAGTATGTTGTGGTAAGATTATTCACTGTGAATGGACATTTTGAAGGACTCTGAAATGAGTGCTGCCTTGGGGTGAGCTCCATCCTCTACTTGGAGGCTTTGGAAAGTTCCTTCCTTCTCGATCTCTCATGACAGTTTTCAAAATAATCTTGCTCGTGTAACCTTTAGCTATACCATTAAAATGCACCTGAAAATCCTAGACCTTTTGCAAAAAATGCTTGTCTTTATTTACAGAATTGATTTTCCTTTACCTTATCAACCCCAAATGGGTATCTCACACATGTTTATTGCTCCTGGCCGTGCATAGAATCTATGAGAACAAATGGAAAAAGGCAGAATCCCTACCATTTTTATGCACACAGTCTTGGGGTCTAGCACTTGCTCATTTGCACAGTTACGTGTCTGATGGCAGGCAGGTTTTGGGGTGAGATAAAACGAATAATCTGGCAGTTGCGCTACCGTGTCATCCAGCAGTTCCAAATTGTGCTGGTTGCCGACTAGAACCTCCTTGTAGATAGGCTGATCAGTCCTGGCGGCAGAGTTATGGGTTAAGGGGTAAGTAGGTCAGTTCTGTGGAGGTGGACTCTGTTGTGGGGAAAAGGAGAAGTGGAATTAGTGATGGATAGCTCTCCTTCAGCGTACAGCTCACAGAGATTAAATGCTCTGTGTTACAGCTATAGATAGGGCGGGATTTGAGGCATGTCACAGCGTAGAGCCAGGAGCAGCTGCTGGCATTTTTAGAGGCAATTCCAGAGCAAACTAAATTCAAAACCCCTTATGGTAAAGGCTTCTTTATGAATTCCATCCTTTTGAAATTAATGGCTGCATAGATAAGACAATGAGTGAGAGGAAGGCGCATGAACTTATATATAAATCGCATGAACTGAGTAACACACGCCTCACAAACACATTATAGGTAAATAATATCATATAGATTATATTATTACCTATATAAGGGAACGTATGAACAAAAATTGTGCTTTGCTTAAAGCATGTGGGAAATTGTTGGTAGAGCTGGAAACCGGACAATTTGCGTTAGTCAAAAGATCATTCAGCAAAAAGCTGAAGAAAGGTTTATTCCTATATTAACTTCCTTTTTTTTTCAGGCAGCATTGCCCTTCTAAAGATATCCCTTCAAAAGGTGGACCTTTTAAGAATGTCTGCAGATCTGGACTCCCTCAGATTAACTGGGGGCACACATTTCAAAGGGAAGTGGTGTTCATAGGGAATTCTCTGCCAGCTGCCCAGATCTCAGTCGCAGAAGTAAAGGATAAGTAGTAAAGGAGTTTAAATTTCTTCAAGCTGCCTTCTGTTGTGCCTAAGCTTTGATCTGCCAGGATTACCTTGAGAGGTGGGAAAAGCAGTTAATTTTCCACTTGCACTTGACACTTCCCCTTTCTCCAGGGACTGCTGAGTTAGTGCCCACTGCTTACGTAGGTGAGCTGAATGCAATACCAGAACTTGCACTTTCTTGGCATTGATTGACTTCACAGACTGTCTGATTGGGGAGACACTCAATGGTTTTCATTGGTTTCAGTGTAGCTGCCAAACTACAACCAGCAAGGTGGACTTTCTGCTCTGGTCAGCCCAGAACCTTACCTTGCCTTTTCCTACGTTCCCTCCTTAGTCCACAGGGAACACCCTTTAAACATTTCTTTATCTCTCTCCATCTCTAGATTAAAACTATTCTCTGTGTCGATGCCTACGCAAAGACTTGGCTGTGCTTAGGTGACTTCTGTTTATCAAGTTAAATACGTTGTCTTCTTGTGTTCTTTTATTCTTTCATCTCTTGTCTTTGGAGTTATATTTAGGCTTTTGTTTTATTATTAATTAGACGCCATCCTTTTGTTCTGCTCTTATCACACCTCAAACAATGGATTTGCAGCCATGGCCAAGGCTCCTGACTTTTTCAGTAATACAAATGTTTGGCAACAATACAGTGTGTGTTTGTTTTTAAACAACCATCACATAGAAGCTCTCATGTCCTTGCACTGTTGTCAACTGTTGCAAAGGACAGAATAGCAGATGGCAAAATGGATGAGTTAAAATTACTAACTGCATTACTTGAGCTGCACTAGGAGTAAGAGGGATCAGAAATAATGCTGTCCTCATCTCCAGGGTCCATCTTTTAGCAAACTTTGGGCATTGGTATCCTGGCTGTGTACATACCTGGCACTGGATGAGGCTGGTCCTTGGGCTGTGGCTGTCCTGAGAGAGGGGGTGGTGGAGTGTGATGGGCAGGGTGAATGTCCCCTGGCATCTCACTGTTAGAGATGCCTTGTTCTAACGTACAATCCTTAATTGCAGTGTACTGTGAGAGGCACCATGTGCCTCCATATTACAGAATCACAGAAAATTATGAGTTGGAAGGGACCCACAAGGATCATCTTGTCCAACTCACCATCTAATACCCGTACAGCGACCGAGAGCACATCCCAGAGCGTAATACCAACCTAGATGCCTCACAGTCTAGCAGGCCACTCCGAGCCGGAAGGGGCCCAGGATCATCCAGCCCTACACCCCCCAGCTAGACCATGTCACTAAGCTCCTCGTCCAGTCTTCCCTTAAACACTTCCAGGGATGGCGACTCCACCACCTCCCTGGGCAGCCCATTCCAATATGCAATTACTATCTCTGTGAAAAACCGCTTCCTAACGTTAAGATTAATTGTACACCATATATCTGTAGGTGATTATATAGCTCAGATGTACTTTGCAGACTCTGCCCCACACAGTGAAAACAATAAAACCTGAGACACAGGGTTTTGTTTCCCCTGTGGCAGGAAGCAGAGACCACTGTCATGTAGAAATCCACTTTAGTACAGTGGTAAGTGTCCCCGCCTGGCGTGTGGGAGACCCGGGTGCAATTCCCGCCAGGGAGACAGTGTTAAGAGTTGGACTCGATGATCCTTGTGGGTCCCTTCCAACTCAGAATATTCTGTGATTCTGTAAACACTCTGATTTAAGCTGTTCAGCTGGTTACAACAATCCGGGAACTGATCAAGGTACTGATCAAATGGTATCCTCAGGGATATCCCTTATCTCTCATGGGAATAAGTGCTCAGACCAGGGGTAATTTTAAATCAGGTATGCAAAAAGCCATATACAGCTTCTTCACTGGGACCAGCCAGGCCTATCCCATGGTCTGTGCTTGGGATAAGCTTCATCTGACCTTCTCAGCTCTGCTCCCAAGACACAAAGGGCAGATAAAATAGCATCATGGCAATTTCTAACAAATGCAATGAGTCAGTTCCTCTTAATGATGATACCCCTGTGAGTCAGATCATTAATGCTGATTTCCATTGCTCTTGCTGTTGTTGGGGGTTCTGTTTGTTTATTTGTTTAAAGATATTTTAAAGATATTTTACAACAGTTTTTAAAGTAATTTTCTAAGGAAATAGGTCTCACAAGGTGATTGATCTCTGTTTCCCCATCCTTTCCCAGGACCCTTTGTGCTCATCAACAAGAAAGAGCACTTTCAAAGTTGCTAAGCCCCTGCCATCTTCATGAAAACAACTGGCAGGATAGAAGTAAAAGCCCCTGTTAGTGCTGGGATGAGAGAGATGCCACAAAGGCAGCTCACTCTATTAGTCACCAGAGAATCCACACCTCTACATGACAGGAAAAGCTTCAGAGTCTATATGTTATATTAGAACTCAAACAGAGACACATCCATTAGAAACAAAAAAATAATCATCAGCACCGCTCCCAGGAAAACTGATTTTTAATTGTAGAAAACTCATCCTGTAAAGAAGCATCTGTATCTTGCTCTGCAGATTCATATGCTCCCCTCTCTCCATATGCATTAAGATTTAAGGTACTCATCAGTGGGAAATATGTATAATCTCCCACAGGACTGCAGGCTCTCCTTCAGTACTAACATATTAAAACTAGAGTTCTTAAACATTCATATTAATTAGTCTGTGAGGAACCATTATCAAAATATGGTGTGAATACATAATTATGAGGGTGTGTTGTCTGGCAGAAAAATGAGGGTCTGATTCTGCCTCCTCCCAAGTAAATGGCAGCTTCACCACTTGTTTTCGTGTAAGCAATAGTGAGCCCTAAGGCAGCAGAAACGGGAGACAATTTTCCCCTTCCTGCCTCACTGGAAGCACTGTCTCACCCTTGCTGAGAAAGCACTTCACCCCTCCTGGGAGGGGAGATAGAAGGAAGAGCGTTTGGCAGCTATTATCAATATTCATGTGCAGCTGCAATTCACAGGCCTTATTCCCTGCTGAAATGTGCCATTAGCTGCAGCAGGGCTTGACCTGCAGAGTGGGACAGACCCTGTTAGTGCCAGCCAGGCATTCCTGGCTGTCCTCTAGGTGCATCTACTGTCCTGCTCCAGGTGAGCACAATATGGTTCTTCCATCAGCTGTGTTGCCTGGTCCTGGTCATGTGAGAAGGGCCAACAAATTGTCCTGCATGTGATAATGCTTCAGCATAGACTGGAGGCTTCAGACAGTGCAGAAGTTCTAATTTTGCTGTTTGACTGGGCTTAGCATGAGGCAAACCCTTTGTTTGCCCCAGATAAATGCAGTGCCAGAACCTGAAAGATACAGCAAGGTTTGTGTTAATTTTCAGATATCAATCCTGAAGCTCATCTCTGGTAAGGATCTTGCTTGTTTGTTTGTTTTTGTTTAGTCTTTTTTTTTTTTCCTAAATAAAAAATAGCATGGTCTAGGAAATACAGAATGGGACTGGAAAACTCAGATGAGATCTCAGATCTTGTTTTTTTGCCACCGATTTGTTTGCAGCCTTGGGAGAACATGAGGATATTACATATTTCTCCAGCCCCAATTAAAGTCTTGTTTATAATTTGGTGGAAGAGCTTTCCCTGCTGTTTCCCATCCCCAAGCTTCCCTTATTCTTGGCTTAGCCATATGCAAATGCAGTGTTTTTTGCTAGCACTAGAACATATCCCCTCTCTTATCCAGCTTTTCCTCCCCTCCCGCAGTTATCTCTCCCGTTCGCTGCAGCAAAGTTGCACTGGATGGGGAAGAGCCAGGGTGGAACACAGGCTTTCTTACAGCTGACACCTCACTGCCCTCTCTGCCTCAGTGCTGTGGGGGACAAGTGTTCTGACAGAGAGTCTTCAAGATGTTCAAAAGTTTGGGTGCTCCACCACCCAACGTTGCTGCCCTGCTGCTTTAGGGAATGATGCTCTGGCAAAGCATCTGCAAAGGGATTTCATTTCACACTCTGACACAACTGGACAGGTGTGCATTTAAAAAAATGAGATTTTTCAGTCATGTGGCTTAATGACCCTTATTGCAAGACAAGCAGCCTTAGAGATGGAAATCTCTTAATTATGCACATGACCTTGACACTGACAGTGTGGACCCTCCCTTGGTGTCTTGCTGTAACAAGTTCCCATGGCAGCCAACATCAGTGACTCTGGTGGTTGTTGGGCACTAAAGGCTGGATTGAAATCTCTCCATCATTTTTACCAACCAACCACTGAATATCAGTACCAGTGAAGGTCAGCTACTGTTTAGAGAAAACTGGATGTACAACAGGGCAGGCATTCAATGGGATTTTCTCCATGCGCACAAGGGAGAGTTTCAGAAGTCTCTTCTGGGTGTGTAGCTGTTTTCTTTTTTTTCATCTACTTACCTCTAAATATCCACCCTTTGGTCACTGATCACTTGAACTGAACTGTTGCTTGTGAGAAGTGGAGAGGAAGAGAGAACCTTATCAAGTTAGCAGCCTTTTAACACTCAAACATCACCCCTTTTATTAGAATTTCTCTCGCTTAAATGTTCTGTTGGCTTTCAGGACAAGAAGTTGAAATACTTCAGGAGCCAAGAGAAAAGCTTATTCTCGCCCTCTGTCAAAATGTAATATATCCTTGGGATTTCAGAAGTGTCCTGAGATTCCCAGTGCCAAAAGCTTTAGTTTGGTTGAGATATACTTAGACAGAAACCAATTCCCAAGCCTTGGGTATTTTCACCCCTTTCTAAGCAATATTCTTTCTGTAAAATTAAACAGCTAACAGTGCCTGCAAAATGAACATTTGCTAATTGGATTTAGTGAAGTCAGGACTGCATGTCGATGATGTGCTCAATAAAACGCTTTAACCTGGGACTTTCAGCACAGAATTTGACCACAGCAGTGATTGTTTGACTAGAAACGCCACCAGAACTGCAAGTAAAGCAGGCGTCTATACTGACTGTACCTAGCCACTAGAGAGAGACATTATCCCACGTAGCAAACTGAAATGTTTCACTTGCTGTCATGGTTTAACCCCAGACAGCAACTCACCTCTGCACAGCCACTCGCTCGCTGTCCTCTGTGGGGCAGAGAAGAGAATTGGAAAGGTGAAAGTAGCCAAACTCGTGAGTTTGGATAAATACTGTTTAACAGGGAAGGCAAAAGCTGTACATGCAAGCAAAGCAAAACACACAGTTCATTCACCACTTCCCATGGGCAGGCAGGTGTGCAGCCATCTGCAGGAGAGCACGACTCCATCGTATGTAACAGTGAACTGGGAAGACAAACACCGTCAAGTCCAAACATCCTCCCTTCCTCCTCCTTACCCCAGCTTTATATGCTGAGTATGATGCCTATGGTGTGGGACATCCTTTTGGTCAAGTTGGGGTCAGCTCTCCTGGCTGTGTCCACTCCCAGCTTCCTGTGCATCTTCAGCCTCCTCACTGGCGGAGTGAGGTGAGGAGCAGAAAAGGCCTTGGCTCTGTGCAAGCCCTGCTCAGCTCAAAAGATCCCTGTGTTATCAACACTGTTTCCAGCACNAAAGCTGTACATGCAAGCAAAGCAAAACACACAGTTCATTCACCACTTCCCATGGGCAGGCAGGTGTGCAGCCATCTGCAGGAGAGCACGACTCCATCGTATGTAACAGTGAACTGGGAAGACAAACACCGTCAAGTCCAAACATCCTCCCTTCCTCCTCCTTACCCCAGCTTTATATGCTGAGTATGATGCCTATGGTGTGGGACATCCTTTTGGTCAAGTTGGGGTCAGCTCTCCTGGCTGTGTCCACTCCCAGCTTCCTGTGCATCTTCAGCCTCCTCACTGGCAGAGTGAGGTGAGGAGCAGAAAAGGCCTTGGCTCTGTGCAAGCCCTGCTCAGCTCAAAAGATCCCTGTGTTATCAACACTGTTTCCAGCACAAATCCGAAAGGCAGCTCTACTCCAGCTACTGTGAAGAAAATTAACAGTATTGCAGAGTTAGTTTTTTAATTAACTCGAAACAGGCAAAATTCCGAACGCCCAGGGATCTCACCTCTGAGAAAAGTATCTGGAGCAGATGACAATGGACTCACTGACTAAACCCTGAAGAGCAGTGGCTGTGAGAGCATTGCAGGTGGTTGTGCATCACCAGGAGCCACTCCAAAATGCTGTAGCATGAGGAAGGTGTCAAATTCATACGTATATATTTTCAATCAAATCAGTGCATCTGTGGGAGAAGCAAGGTCTTGGAGCAAGGCAGTGCAGGTGTAGCTTCTTGCCCTGTGACACTCAGGCACACACAGACCTTTTGGGTTTCCTAGACAGATGAAGAGCCAGATTGTATAAAATTGTTGCAGAACTTTCAACACTCGAGTTCCTCAATGGCGTGTGCTGAAGATAAGTAATTCCATCCTTGTTTTGACTAGGTATGTTATAATCCCTGTTTGCTCTGAAGTGCTCCTTTACAGATGTTACCCGCCCCCTTCCAGATGTAAGCAGGGCAGTTGGGGGCTGCCTGAGCACAGTGTCTTTTGCATTTGTAGACCCATTTTTCCAGCTCTTCAGGGGCGATATAAGCCCTGTGTGACTCCTGGGTTTGTAACCTGGACACGAATGAGAGTGCTAAGGTGCACTGTGCTGTCAGCAGTGACCTCGGCGGCCGCACGAGAGTCTGGATGGTTATCCTGGGCTGCTCAGTCCTGAGATTAACAGGTGCTCATCTGGTCGGAAAGGAGAAAACCAGGCAGACTAGAGACTGTCACGAACTGACAGTGGAAATGTCCATAAAACTAACACTGCGTTCAGGCTGACAAATGTGCGGTGGGGACTTGGATAATGCCCGGAGGTCAAAAGTTGCACTCCTATTTGTAACGCCTGCCAAAACCTTCAAGCTTCCAAGCACAGGAAAATCTAGTTAAAGCAACAGTGGTGGGAAACATAGGAAGTCTGATCGTGCTAAATGTGCATCTGGATACGAATCCCGCTTGTCTCATGAGTAAGCAGGACAGTGCCTGACGTGTAAGCGGTGCTGGGCACTTAACCTCAGTGATTTTCTTGCAGGCAGGTGCCAGCCTTGAGCCCCAGAGGGATTCTGTGAGAGGGGAGTAAGCCCCGCCCTGCCGTTTTGATCTTTCACAGAGTACTGAGCAGGGATCTGCTATTAGGATCAAGTGGTCATTTCCTACATGATTAGTTTTCTTTTAATGCAGGCAAGGAACGACACCAGCATAGCACGAGTGTGTGCTCTCTAAGTTATTTGGGGAGTCATGCAGTTCTCCTTTTTGCTAACATGCAAACACTAGATAACAAGCCTTTGATTTATGACTCCTAATTAATTATTTTACATTGATTCTTGAACTTCGAGTTGGAACTTGTGTTAGTATCTTTGTTTGCACCTGCACTTAACTCTCAATTTCTCAAAATAGAGCAGAGGCTCACTTGTGAAAATCCCACTAAATTTCACAGTCTGCTTTGAAAATCTCAGTAGTAGCTTTGAAGGTATGGGTTCAGCTGTATGCAAACATGCAAAGAGAAGTCTCAGCCAGGGGTTTCCACTAGGACTTAACTAGGTGCATGTTGAAAGTGAGCACTCAGTTTTTGTCTTGCAAATTAGCAAGCACTCAACTCAGGGGAGTCCTCAATCATTATGCAAATAATAAACGGGTAAAGTCCCCTTTTCTCTTCTTTTTATATGACAGTACATCCTTTACCGAATCCTCAGAATTAATCAGTTTTAAGGAATGATTCCTGTAAGGCACCTCAAGCTGCTAGCATTAAAATATTAAAATAAACCATCTTAAAACCCCCTTTAAAAAAAATTAACCAAACCTGGGTTGCAGGCAGGGGTATTTCCTGACCAGCTGTGTTGCTTGAGAAGCTTTTCTAGAATCTAGCATGACACTTTCTAGCATCTTACAAAGGTTTCACACTTCTACTTTTACAACATTTTCTGAATACTGGAAAATTACCTGCACACATGAACATTTATATGAAAAAAAGAATGTGATACATACTCGTGTATCACAGGATGGTGGAAGCAGCACTTGAAAAGTCTGTATATCAATTAAGAGTTTTGAGGTTATACACTGAGTGAAAAAATGTAGAATTATATTGACACAACTACCATCTTGATGGCTGATAAAAAATATTCTGAGAAACATTAAAAAAATGGAAAGGAAAATGCTGTTCTCAGTTTTCAAAAGGTGGACAAGGACAGGTCTCCCTGATCCTCCTCTCTAACCAGTCTGTCAATCCAGGGCATCATATCATATTGCTACTTACACTTGCAATATGGATCCATATGGATCCATTATCCTACCCTAAAATTCAGCAGGTCCAGGCTGCAGTCCAGTGGGAATAAGAGGTTCAGGAACTTTTTTGAGACTTGATCTCAGCTGTGAGAGGGCTTCAGCTTCCACCTAGAACAGCCTGTTGTGACAAACTTGTGACATTCCTTGTCTACCATCTAATTCTAACTTCATTTGAATTGTGTATAGGCACAACACAATTAACTTGACCTGGCAGAGAATGATCTGTTAAAGCTTTTCTTTCACAATTATCATTTTACCTAATGAACAAAAAGTATTTTCTGCTCTCACCCAAATACGAATGACCTCATATGAGTGACATTTCTGTAGTGTGTCTAAAAAGTTATGGACTGTTTTCATTTAGATACGGAGATGATATAGTGATGAAAGAGTGGCTGTCTTTGCAATACAAGAGCTCCTGATGAGGACAACCAGCACACAACTAAAATGCCATTGCTTAGTGTACCCAGGCCAGTTTTCATCTGTGTGCAAATGCAGGGATTTTGGGAACCCAAGTGGCCCGTTCTGTGTGCTTGTACATTGGCACTGTGCACAAATAACTTCCTTTTGCTGCTGAGTACACCTTTCACCCCCGAGGAACTCCAAGGGTAAGTTTTTTCACTAGTCTGAAGATGGGAAAACTGAGATGGGAGGAAGCCAATGGTTTGTGTGAGGACGGAAGTCCTGGCTGGCTCAGGACTGTGAGGCTCATAGTTCTGTGTTCAGACCATGCAACCACAGTGCTGTGCAACAATAACAGGTCTCAGTTCATTCCCATTCGTGGAGGAAAATGAGACCATTCAAATAACTCAATAGTCTCCTTCTCTGGAGTGGGCATGCATCCCATTAAAACACGGATCATAAGAAATAAAGGTAGGCTAAGTTTATACCTGGCATCTTTTTTTTTCTTTTCTTCTCTCTTTTAATTGCATTGTCTCAGCTTTCACATTCTAAAGGACTTTGTGATTGATGTGGTTGTTTATTAAAAGGAAACTTCTCAGGGTGGCTCAGCTTAATTGTGTTCTCATTGGAGTGAAACAGGATGCTTGGCCCAAGCTTTATTTCCTTCATTTCACTCCATTCCATTCCAAGCACTTTTTTCCTGCAACCTGCAGGAAAAGATCAGTGATGTTGCATCTCTTTGAGCACGGGGCATTTGAAGGTATGCATAATCAGGGACATTTTAATTTATTGATCTCAGAGGCAATGGGGATGTCCATTTCTTACCGTAAGCAATTTTTTAGAGCCACTTCTCCAGTTTTCCCAATTTCCACTAGAGGGGTTACATGTTCTAGTTCAGAGCGCTGCAACAGCCCAGGATAAGATGGAGCTGCTTCTTGTCCACCTATATTTTGAAGTGATACAGTTAACTCACAAATATAATAATGAGCTGACAGTACTAGGGCTTGAGGCCTTAATAACCGTTACAAAAATCATTAATTACCAGGAAATTAGAGAGGTGTCTGTTAAGTGGTTAAATTTGCAACCTTCTGTCCACAAACAAGAAATCCAAGCGCTTGCCTGAATCATAGCTAACTTCCCACACATTGCTTATAATCTGCATCTTGTTTATTTCTGCATATATTACTCTCAGTAAATGATTATATTTGTCACCCCTGACCCAGTATGCTGTTTGCAATTATTTCTTATATTAAATTAATCACTGCATATTTACTTTGAGAAATTGTGTATGATATATCGACACACGCATGTGGTTGAGTGTATGTGAGCACATGAACTCGCCTGATTGCCTTTCCTCTTGTGTGGCAAATTAAAAATAACGGGCAGTAAAGCTGGCAGAGTTACATTGATGGGGAAATGCAGAGGGAGGGGGGAAATTGCTACATAAAATGTTTCCTTTTGTATTTTAAGTGTATTTCCACTTACTTATTGAATTTGAAAGATAAGGACTGTCTAATCTCCACTGGCAGAATCACGAACACTTGTGGCTCTAAGTTTTGAGGGTGCTGGTGTGGACTGCACTCAGCCTTGCTTTTCCCACCTCCCACGTCTTGTGGATGCGCCTGGGTGGGGGGATCTGCAGACATATGGGCCCTCACCATATCTTTGGCACCCGGTGTAGCAGTAATGCTACCCAGATACATAACTCGTTTTCAGAATCAGATCCTTCGTGAATTACTTACTGGGTGAAAGTAATTCACGTGGCTTGTGCTTTATTGCTGGGTAACGCAAAGCCTCTCCTTTCTACAAGGACAATTAATTGGAAGTAGCTCATTTTCTAGGAACACTAAACCTTATGGCATGTATAGAAACAGGACTCCCATCAATTTGGGTTCCTGTAAGTTTTTTGGGGCAGAATAGGGTTTCTTTTATAAAAAAAAGTTTATTTCAGTTTTCATCTAATCTTTTACATATTCCATCCCTTCAGATTTCTGATTTGTGTTGTGCTTCATTGTTCATTGCAACGCTTTCTCTGTCTTCTCTGAATGTAATTTCTTCTCAGCAGAATTCACCCCTAACAGCTTCTAAGTCTGAGCTGAATTTACAGATCCATTGTGTTTGAGTGGGTTCAAAAGGAGACAGAAATATTCACTTTTAATCTGTTATATTTCTGAGGTGTTAATTGCTTTGCCACCTCTTGTTTGCCACCCAGTTCAAACTGGCATAAACACGAATGTTATGAGAAAATCTTTTAATGATCTTCTAAGAAAATGATATGGAATAATTTACTTCTGCAACAAGTAACTTGCTTCAGGAAGGCGATCACTGAGACCAAGACAATTGTGATAACGTGGATTTCAAACACTTCAGCTTGAAACGAGACCAGAATTAGACCTATTAAAAGACGAGGTTTAAACAACCTCGTAGGTTTCATTACTTTTGTCTGTAAATTATCGTGTTCTTTATCCACTTACAAGGAGTGGGTTGGAGCTTCCAGTAGGTATATACACAAATTCCTTTCTTGACTTTTTGACTCTGTTCCTTGCCTAACTAGCAATGAATTCAGGGACACTGGGTTTTACATCACCTCAGCAGATGATCTTCTCAGATACACCTTTGCTGCAAAGCAGTGAGGCAGAGATGGGAGGGAAGTGGTATCGCTTTTAAAGGAGTGGCCTCATACCTTCGAGGAGAGAACGTGCACGTGAAACCTTCCTGACACACACATGAACTGTGTTTTTTGAAGTATTACATTGTTTTGTCTTCTGGGGTGCCTGGTGTTCTTCCAAGCACAACTAATGAAGGCTCGAAGAAAGGATTCAAAACACCATGAGAGGGGGGAAATATCTTTGCTAAAGACTAGAATGGTTTTTTTGGTCTGTTGCCAGGTATGCATGGGAGGATGCAGCAGGAGCTGATGCAGCAGCAGCAGCAGCGAGCCCAGGGCAGGTACCCAGCTGTCCACACAGATGCCAGGCAGCCACTGCTTCTTGAGCTTCAGGGGGAGGCTGAATAGGGTGTTGGCAGAGCAACAGATTTGGGGAGAGGGAACGGGACATCCCGTCTGGAGAAATGCTTCTGCATGTGCCAGTCAGGCTTTTTCTTGGTTGCTGCTTGCCTCCCTCCCCTCTGCTCCCAACCAAAAGCAGGGCTCATCACAAATGAAAGGACAGTTGGTCCAGTTAGACATTAACAAACTGTAAAGATTAAAGACAGACAGATAGATGAACTGAGTAGAAATTATATTCTCCCTTCATACAAGCAGAAGAAGCTCTAGGGTTGAATTGTCTGGTCTTCAGATATAAAAACCAACCCTGCAAGCCATAGAGCCCTACTCAGGTTTGCTATTCAATTAAAATATTCACCTCAACTTCTGTAAGATTCTGTTTCCGTTTTCAGACTTAATGGAGGCTGCTATGGACTTTTTGGCAATAGGTTTCATTGTACAAATTGAAATATCCAGCTCTGCTCGCACATGGGAGCATATAGTTTCGTGGGACATTATTTTACCAGTAGCTGAGCTTAAAAGCCTCATAGCTTTACTCATACATAGACATTTCAGTTGGTTTTGTCAAAAAGAGTATGCTAATGGCAAAGCAAAATATCACGACCATGTGTGTACCTACTTACTTTGTAACCTGAAACTTATTAATCTTTTGTTATAATAGAAATACCAAACCAAGGAGCTTAGCTTTGGTCTGTAGTGTGCAATACAAGGATATGGCCTACGGATTCAGTTTATAGTTGGTATGATTTATCCACGTACTTTGTCAGTGCAAGACACCATCTATCCTGTCAAGAAACCCAGAAAGCCAGATGGGTGTAGACCTCTTTTTCTAGGTTGACGNGCGTTATTAGACACAGTAACATGTGAAAACTCCAGCTGTCACCCCGCTAGGTAGTCCCAAGACTAGCTGTGGAAATGCAACTCTTGAAAGGCCCACAGCACCTTTTTATGGAGCCATCTCTAGAAAACTCCTCCCCTTTCAGCATTTAAAATACCAGTGGGCAGGAGCACACCTGAGGAAGGCCCAGAAAGTGACTTTTAGCTGTTTGCCTGCACAGTCCCAGATCCCACTAAACACGGCTGCCAGGACGATAATCACTTTCAGCCAGTGACATTTTTCATGAATGCCACAGTTTGAGAGGAGCATATTTAGTGATCTGCTATCCTTCCCTCTGTCACGAGTTGGTTATACTCAATTGGCATTCATACAACACATCTTCTAACCAGCCAAGGATTTTTAAAATTGCTTCACCTACTTCTGTTCTTGCTTTTCATAGGAGGGTTTTCAGAGCCAGAGGAGATGCCATACCTCCCTCCAGGTCACACAGGAACCAGTGACAGAAATGTAGCTGGAACTGAGCATGAATGCTGTCAGCTAATTTCCTAGGCTGGGTTTTTCTCTGTGCTTACCTTAAGCATTTTTTTCTCCTCCCATTTCTGTCTGACATCCTTTACTAGAAATTTGCTAATCCCAGGATTATGCAAGGGAGCATATTTTCAGTCATAGGATGCTCACATGCTTCACAAACCAGGGTGAATTTGAGCTCTATTGCACACTTGTTTCCTGGTACACACACACACACACACACACACACACACACACACACACACACACACACGAGCACTGATCATCACGGAATTGATTACGCCAAGAGGGGTGAAGATGAGCTTCTGAATTACAGTAACAAAACAAGATTCCACTTATCGCCTCTGTGGAATAAATGTATCCAGAAAAAGTCATTCCTTTTGCTTCCAAAATAGCGTTCATCTGTGTGCATTGTTCTCTGATGAGCTGTGTCACCACAGAAATGGTGATCCTGCCACTTGTCAGCAAAGCTGCTTTTTAGGAAAACAGCGGGCGAGGTGGGTAAACAGTTTGTAGAGGAAGGTAACATGAGAGTAGGAGGGTGATTAGTTTTCAATACCATTCCAAGTATTCAGCAACTAAATAGTTTATAACTGTAAACAAAGGAAGCTGAAATAGGCAAATATAGTTTTCCTGCTCTGGAGTGCTTCAGGACATGCTAACTCTTCCTGAGTAAAACACCATCACTTGCTATAAGCCAATTAATTATTCTGAAAGTGGTGAGCCTCCCAAAAGGCCAGGAGGAGCCTACCTGCTCTAAGCAATGTTAAAATTCACTGCTTCATGACCGATGCTATTCAGGGCCCCTGTGTGTCTTCCTTGGTGCCTCTTCCTCTTGTCCTGTGTCTGTTGTTGACCCTTCTCCTCCTTGCCCCCTTAGTACTCAGTGCTTGCTTCCTTATGGCTACTAGTTATCTCACAGCCACTTTCCTTTTTGGAAACCTTGCTCAAAAAGGAAATCTAATTAATTGGCTGCATGAAGGTCTTTAGTATGGAAGTACCAACATGAATCAGTGAAAGAGAAAAGGAAATTCCAGGTATCTCGTATCTGGGTGAGAAGGACTTCAGGAATATTACAGTTGGAGAGTCCTTGCTGTGAACTCCTGGATTTGCTCTTTGTCTGCAAGCTTGGCTTCTAATCCCTGCTCTGGGTTTACAAATACCAGTCCTGCTTCTGGCTTGGAGGATGAATACAATAAGATTTTATTGTAGACTTTTTTTTTTTCTGAACAAAAGTCCATACTAGAGACCTCCTGTTTTATTTCCAAACTTTTCAGAGTGTGTTGAGGTTGGTTAAAATACAAAATACAAACACCCCCCATTCCATGCACACTAATTCAGAGTCCCCTAATTGGCCTGACAGAGTTCTGAATGAGGGGTTTTTTATATGCCTAATACTGTAGATAATTTTCTGCAGGTTCCAGAGTGCCACTTGACTTATTGTTTCTATCTTGATTTCATCCTTGATGTCTTCCCTTCTGTCCTTGCTGTGACTCTCCTGCAGAGTGCCCTAAACTTGGTGTCAGTGACAGACTAAACCCAAACCTCAGGTTTCCCTGCTCAGGAGCTCACCCTCTATTCCAGCACGATCTGTACTCCAGCTGTACTGCACGCCCTGGGCCCTTCACCCACAGCAGAATATCACAACAGGCGTTTCAGTTGCATGGCCAGAAGAGAAAAATCAGCCCATATAAACCAATCCAAACCAAAAGCTGTTTTTCACTAGTGAAATTTTAAATGTATCAATTTAAATACAATTTAAATACAGTTTTAATCAATTTAAATATCAGTACAGCTCTTCACATAAATATTTTCAGAAATAAATCATCGATTTACTCATCTCTACTTTGTGTTGTCTGGAGAGGAGCAGCTCTTTCAGAATGAGAAAAAAAACCAACTCAAAACCCCAAAAAGGATAAAAAATACTTTCCTGAAAGAACTTAACTTTGTTTTTTTGTTTTTTTTTTTGCAGATGATTTGTAGTGAAGTTTTTTATTTCAGAATGACTAAGAGTGAATGGATGGTGGGACACCTGTTCTCCTTGAAAGCTCTTATGTTCCACTGCATGACCTGGGGCAGCCGGATCACCAGTCACATGGCATAGGTTTAAAAATATTATTGAAATGAAATTCTTTAAAAAAAAGTAGTATACAAACCAGTAGAACAGGAGGATGGGCTTTGGCTGTTTTTTTCTGTTAGGATAATCTGAGCCTCTGACTTGATGAGCTTCAGCCTGATTCTCACTCTGGGATGTGCTCTCGGTCTCTGTGCGGGTGTTAGATGGTGAGTTGGACTAGATGATCCTTGTGGGTCCCTTCCAACGCGTAATATTCTGTGATTCTGTGATTCTGTGATACGAAACCTCTGAAAGCTTTAGACAGCTCTGTGGGTTGATACATTTTTGCCACTTCATGGTGCTGATACCTGGCATTTCCTATAGCTAGGTGATATTTGCATATTATAATTGTTGTTCGTGTAATATTAAGTCATATTTCTGACTTAAATGGAACATTATATAAAGCTGTAAAGTTCCACAAAATAGCTCTGCTGCATAAAAAAAACCCTGATATAAATTATGACATACTTATTATGCATTTCTTATACTGTGGACTAATTTCTTATTCCACAGAAGCATATGAAAACAGCAAGAAAGTAATGTTTATTGTTTTGGTTTGGTTTGTTGTTTTGTTTTGTTCTTTTATGGTTTGTTAGGGTTTTTTTTTTTCCCCTCTCATGGTATTATTTACAATTTCTGATGCCATGTCTTACATCCTGTTTCACAACAAGAGTCAGATACACTGGTTTAACCGTTAAAGGAAGTCTGAACAATTTGATCACAAACGAGGGCAGTTCTGATTAGATGCACTAAGAAAATAAAAGACAAAACGCAGCCTCCTCTCCTGGATGCAACCTGACTGCCAGAGTAGTTCCCACAGCACTGCACAGATAGCCAGGTTCATTTTGGAGCATCCAGCTGTGAGGTGACACACTTAATGCACCACTGATCTGATCCAGTATAGAAAATCTTTGGAGCCTGATTCTCCGCTGCCTCTCACCTTGTGCAGTCATTTGTAGTGAGCAACCTGAATGCCCACACTCTGGAAAAGCAGAATATAAAATATTTTGCGCCGCTTACCCTTCGCTGAGTACCTGTAACCACACGAGCGGGTGTGAGGTGGAAGAGGTTTTGAGTTCCTGAGAGCGTATGATTTGTATGGCATTGTTTCATTTTCTCTAAAGGTAAAATAGGAGGACGTTGGAGTCCTCTAGACAGTGATCTTATGAGCATTCCTATAGGACACTCTCAGAGCAACCGAACATCCACACTTCAGGAAAACATGCCCCCTTGAAGAAGAACGTGCAGGCCCACCCAAGAGCTCAAACACAGACTGGGACAAGGGCTGAACCTGAGCCTTTCCTCACAAATTCGGACGTTGCTGTTTTCCCAACCTAGCAATCATTTCACAAAAGGAGCTCCAATGCCAATTTTAAATCAACAATTGCCCTGTAACAAATACAAACGATGTTTCATTGCAGTGCACCTCCTCTCCTTCTTGTTTTATGATAGTAATTTAGGGACATTAGGAGCTATGTTACTCCACAAAAGGTGGCAGTGCAAGAAAACAGCATGAAAAATGTTGTTGCCGAAATTGTACATGCTCTATGATTTTTCAAACAATGGCCATAAACTAACAGAACAAACTTTGTAGTAAGAAAAAGTATTTTTGGCTGGGGATTTGGCCATTTTTTTACCTAATTACTGTTTGTTGTTCTGTTTGTTTGCTTTTCTTGAGGGTTCTGTTTAAATCATACATGCTGGAGAATAAACCTACAGCAATGTGCTAAATTTTAAACAGGGTCACACAATTTTCCCCCCATGTATTTTAATATTAATTACTACACATTAATTTATGCATTTTAAAAAAAGCTTTATCTTGTGGCACAAAGGCTGATTATATTCAAAATCAGAGGATTTTGGCAATGACAGGAAATTGAGTCATTTTTTTCTGTCCTTTTATGGCAATTTTTTTTCTTTTGTTTTTATTTAAGGAGCACTGTACAGATACGAATCTTAATAAAACAGTTTATACAAATCCCTGTTCCTGTGCTACTGATAAGACACTAACTGCTCAGCCCTGCTAAAACTTACCCACAGGAACTGGCCTCTATTTTCAGAAGTCACAGATTATTTTGATTACCTCCCTTTTCCAGTCAATCATCAGTTTTAGAAAATGGGGCTGGATTTATAAAAAAAATGAAAGGCACCTGCTTTTGGAAAGCTCTGTGCCACCCGAGGCGTCACAATTTCTTCAATTCGTAGAGTGCCCCAAACTCTTTGAAATCACTTTGAAAACTTTGTTGCAGTCTTTGCCTGAATTTAATGTGCATGCTGTGCACAACGCTGCACCACGCTGACAATACCTGGATTACTTGAGGGTCTGGAAGTTCTGTGTTTGCACTGTCCTAATGGTCTGCCCTGGCTAATTAGCCCTGAGTGACCCCCACTGAGCCATGAGAGACACATTCCTAGTGGTCTCCATATGTAAGTAAGCAACACCACATGGTTTCTCATCCTGCAAGTGCTTCCTCCACCCCCAGTGGAGGCTCCACGGAAAACGCTATTAATTAACCTGGTGGTGGGGTAAACAGCCAAGAAAGAAAGGGGACAGCTAGAATATATGCATGAGACTGCCAGCTGTGATCCTGGACAGGTCCTCTCACTTCTGGCAGGCATGTGAGTGATGGTGGTAGGGTTTGGGTGTCTCTCTGCCTTAGAGTATCTTAATCCTCTCCTCTCGTATCACGGCATAGTATCTTGGGGTGCTGGTATAAGGAAAGGTGTGTTCTTCTATAAGGCCATAGCTGGGGGAGGCATCAAATGTCTTGATGGCCCTGGTAGCCCCATGTAGACAGAAGTAGGATGAAAAGCTGGATTTTAAAGTGGAATATATGAGAATATCCATATTTGTTCACCGGTTGGAATTGACGAAAATGTTTTGCTGATGCTACCAAGGCCGAAATGAAAGAGAAATCTGGAATTTTGTAATTGGATTTGTGCCTTGGGAAGAAGCAAACCTAAATGAAGTGTTGTGGGGCTCTCGTCTTCCTTTTTCTTGGGGAAGGACTGAGGCTTCAGCTGTGAGCTTGTTGTAAGAGACAGATTAGGGAGGATCTGCCCTAAATTGCAGCTTTGTAATCCCTGCACTGGGCCCACTTAACTGCCTGACATGTGAAAATATTGTGTTAATGAAGTTCCAGCCTGCTTCTTAAATCCATCCTTGTGACTGTCTTTATTCATCTACATGTCCTGATAGATTATGCTTATTTTTATATATGTGAGTAATCTCATTGAAATCTAAGGGTTACTAATACCAGTAGCATGATAGGTGAGCGTTGCTTGGGCCTTTAATCCATTCTTGAAGCTGAAAGCTGTTTACAGATTCTTGTAATATTTAATTTTTCCTCAGCATGGACAACTCAAAGCAAGCACCTTAACTTTTTCAGTTGGCTTCCTTTTCTCTTTATCATTCCATGTGCCTGCAGTAGTTTAAATTACAGAACACTACACTGACATTTAATTTAATCAACATTTCCTGTTTCTTTTAGATTTTGCATGCACCTTCCACTAAAAATAAATATATCCCTTATTTAGTTAATAGGACCTAAATGCAGGATCCAAACTGCCAGTTGCTCTGCTGAAACACAACTCTATCATTTAATTTGAGGAACCAGATAACAAGAAACTGGATGGCGAGCCCTGTTCAGGGACAAAAAGGCAGCATGTTTTATGTTCCCTAGGAAGTTATTTGAGCGTCTTTTTGAAATATCATAGATGTAATTCTCTTTTGCCTCTGGGGTAACGGAGACAGGACCTGCATAGAACCACATTGCTTTAATTTAAGTAACAGAGGCTTTTCCTACTAACAGAAATCAGTGAAAGTATCACCTTGATTTTATTATGGAGAAGCAGATAAGCTGTGCTGAATGTGAAAGATGAGAGTGGTACTTTGACTGATTAGGACCACATAAGGGTGTTCTTGCGCTGATGCCCTCTGATACAAAACCAGATGTTTGTAAGTTCCTAAGTGGTTTCTTCATTTTGATATGGCTTTAAGGTTATCTCGGTACCTCAATAATTGGATTACCCTGACAAAAAGATAATGTTGTTTTATAGGACTCAGGCTTTGTTCTTCAGTGCTGCCATTTATACCTCCAAGAGGTAGTAACAGACCATTTCCATATCAGATAGGTGCCGTTTTACAGCAGCTCGTGTGGAAATGAGTGCACCAAGACTCTGGTAGAACACAGGAGCTCTGAATTTTCTAGGAAGATGAAGCAAGAAGGTGTTTGCAGTAGCTTGTGAAGAGTGGTAGTGAAGGGACAAAGTCAAGGAGAACAGAGGACAAATCAGTTCCGTGTGAGCAGAGGGATCTACCTGTGCGGGTTTTTTCCTTAAAGTCATGCCTAATACTGATTGCTGAACTTATAGGTACGGTGGGGGGTGTGTGGAAATTCAGTGAAAGTGGAGCCGTGTAATAAACCACCTTCCCCAAGTATGCAGGCTGGTTTCTGGGTGCATGCTGGTCACAGTGAAGGTGGATGACACCTTTCATCCAAACACAGTCGTGTTCCATGACCGCTAGAGCAGAACCAGGTTCAAGCCATGCTTCCCTGGTGTTGGAAAACAAGAGTTACCCAGAGCTTTGCAAATTTCAAATTTAAAGCAGGGAGAAATTTTTATACAGGAGCCTACTTTTCACTGGGTAAGCCGCACTGAAAATTTTCTTTTGTTCTTTCTTCAGTTATTTGGGGTGGAAAAGCAGCTTGAAGCTGTGCTCCCAGCTGTGTCCAGCCCGTGTGTGCGCTAACATTCAACATCCTGTGTGCTCAAATATGCAGAGCTAAATAAGGAGATGTCTCTAGGTTCTACTGAAAAGCATTTGGTTGACTGAAAACGTTGAAATAAGTCAAAGCAGAAAGGGTAACATGCTTCCTTTAAATTATAGTAAAAAAAAAAAAATCCCCTGCAATAAACAGTAAAAACTAAATCACTATTGGAATTCACAATTGTTTTAAAAAGTGTTTGGATATATTTCATTCTTTGAGGAATGAAATATTTTAATTTTTCAAGAGAAACTCAAATGCAGCTACTCCCAGTCCAATGGAGCTTCTTTTTTTTCTTTTCTTTTTCTTTTTTTTTTTTTTTTTGCAATTCTCTTTTCCACTGAACACCTTAATCCTATTGTAGAAGTAGAAAAATACAGCTCCCGTGGAGAGCATAATACAATCTCACACCATTGTGCTTTTGATCTTAAATAAAATGCACACACGTTTGGCTCTTTCTCTTTGCACCAGATTAGTTTTGGACCCAACCACCCTCATTCCTTTCTTGTGTTGAACTGCAAGGAACTTCATCATGATTGTAAGGAGGAGTTGGCATAAAGCAAGCAGTGAAGGAGGAGGGGGCACTGCTTATGCAAAATACAATGGGTGGGAAGCATATCAATAGAAAATAGCTCTGAAAGACGTGGGGAGAACACAACATATTCTGTCAGCCCAACCCAGGCAGCTCTGGCAATTACCTGAGACAGAGGGAAGCTACGTGCCCAACATATTTCATGACCTAGGCCGGCACTGGAGGTCACCAGAAGGAACCAGGGCGGGGTGGATGCATGAGCAGGTGGGGATTGGGGATTTGTGACTTTGACAGCCAGTGCCAAGAACTTGTGCAGAATTTGGTGACTGGGACAGCGCAGTGTGATACCTTACCAATCAGCATGTGGGCACCTTTCTCAAATGCCCCAACTCAATCCACATGAGGCCAGTTTTTGGTGGTTTGGTGTTTCGGATTTTTGGCTACAAACGGCCCGCTTGGCTCACTGCAGGTCCTGAAAGCTGCGCTGCCACCCTGGCACCTCAAGCTGTGCCGTGCCAGAAATGCCGCTGCGGAGCTCAGGAGCCCCATTCCTCTCTCAGCCCGGCTTTTTCTCCTGTAAGAGGAGTTACGGGGCTGGCTGGGAGAGTTGATGCTGGCACCCACACAGCACCAGCCAACCTCGGGCCAGGCAGCGGGGTGTTAGATCCACCCTGCTCCCGTCCCACCCACGGGACTGCCGTGGGAGTTCCTGCCACGGAGGTAGGGAGGAAGCCAAGAAAGAAACATTCCTCCGGCTCTTTTTATTTTTTTTTTCCCTTTTCCCATCAGGGTTACCACCCTCTCTCACCACTCCTACGGAGAGGTCTGAAATCTCATTGAATCAGCAGTTGTGAATATTATCTGGGCTGTTAATGGTTAGCATCTTTTTTTTTTTGCATGAAAGGGTAAAATCACTTAGGGACACACACACACTGAAAAGATCATATACAGCAACGCATCCAAGCAGGGAAAAAAAAAAAAAAAACAACAAAAAAAACGTTGTAACGTTCATGAATTCCAGATGATGACTTTTTAAATCCCCAAGAAGGCAGTGAAATTGTTTGATTGTTCTCGTTAATTATTGGACTTGTCCCAGCATCAAATATTTGTAGAAGATAAGACTTCCCTCGCGGAGATGAATAATAACCGAACTTGCTCTTCTTTGAGCCATTTGGCTCAGGGCGCGGATTTCTGCCTTCTCCCCTCTCAGGCTCGAACCCCGTCCAGCCGGCTTCGGCGCTCCACAAAAGCACGTGTACAAAACGCTCAATTAAAAATAAAAGACCCCGTCGGTAAACAAGAGAGAGCGAGAGGCAGACCTCGTACTTGCAGAGCGTGACTTTATTAGCGGCGGCGGCTCAGACCCCTCCCGGCCCGGGGCTGCGGCGGCCGTCCCCCCCCGCACCCCGCGGCACACGGAGCGGCTCCCGGGCAGCTGGCTTAGGGACGGGCACGGCAAAAGCGGCTGCCGAGGGGGAACCACGACTCCCCCCTCACCCACCTACGGGTACCCGACCCACCCGCGGAGCCCCGGGAGCGGCCGGGTCCCCGCGGGGCCAGCCCGGGACACGGCTGTGCTCAGGAGGAGGAGGAGGTAACCGTGGGGTCCAGGGCAGAGGCGGACAGCGGACCTGGGGCAGCGGTGACACGCTGGGGACTGCCCCGGCCCCCTCCGGCCTGAGGAAGGGGTCGAGGAGAGCGGACCGCCCGCAGTGCTTCGGGCCCCCGCTGAGGTAACCCCGGGGGTGACACCGGTGGGTTTCTCCCTGGCGGAGAGCGCGGAGGGAGAGGGCGGACGCGGTGGGACCCCAAACTTCTGCTTCCCACCTCGGGTTCCAGCGCCCGGCCAGGGGTGCTGGGAATGAAGAGAGGGAGGTGAGGGGAGGAGAGGGGTGCGACGGGCGTCCCCCACGGGCGGCTGAGCCTGTGCGCGATGGCACCGCTGTGACGGGGGCTGCCGGTGCGGGAGGTGCCAGCGGACACGCACACGCCCACGACCACGCAACTCTCGGAGTGTTTACTCTTGGCAAAAGGGCGGGGAGGGGGAACCGCTGCTCGGAAAGGGACCCGGGAGCGACAGCCCCTCTCGGTGAAGAAGTTCCCAGGCGGAGGGAGTGGGGCGGAGGGGGAAGACGGGAAGGGCTCGGTGCTCCCACTGCTTTGAACCGCTCGTTCTGTGGGTCTCCCCTCCCTGCGGGGACAGTGAGGATGATGATGGTGGTGGCGATGGCCGTTCGCGGGGGCGGCAGGCGCGTCACTTACCGGTGGCCGCCGCGCAGGGCCGCCCGGCGGGGAGGAGGTCGGGGCTGGTGTGAGGGAGCCCCCTCCCCGTTACCGCCACCTCGCCTTCCTCCTCCTCCGCCTCCTCCTCCTCCTCCTGCCTGCCGGGGTGCCGGCGGCGGCGGCGCGGCGAGCTTCTCCTCCCCCATTGTTCCCGGTCTCCCTCTCCCTCTTTATTTTTTNCTTTTGTTATTTGCACTCGCATTGTGTTGTTTGTCTCTGAAGCCGCCTCATGACCAGCAAAGGGATTTCACCTCGTCCTTGAGAGACACAGAGAGA
>WEKX01002122.1:201211-257339 GCA_013390025.1 Pitta sordida
CCGGGGCGGCGAGCGGGGGCGAGCGGGGGGCACGGCGGGCACCGCACCGGCACCGGGATGGGGGGCACCGCGGAGAGGCTCTTTACGTGTTTCTGCGAGGCACCTTCCTCTCTTCTGCCCGAGCAGGAGGGTGGCTCCGCGGAAGGGGCTGAAGGGGCTGGGTTCGCTCGTTTCGGCTGCTCTCCCCTCGAAAAGAAAGCGGGTCGGGGGGGAACAGCGACCTCCCGCTCGTCCCCGCGGGTGCCCAGAGAGTGGCGGTGGGAGCGAGCGCTTCCTTCTCAGGAAAAGTTAAGGGACTTTATTCCAGCCCGACTGCGATCCTAGAATAATCGGAGCCGCTTGCCGGGAGGAACGTGATCGGTTTTTCCCAGGGGATGGCATGCTGCCTCAGCCCTGTACTTTGGTCAAGGGTAGAACCAATAGCGAGCTGTGGGATTTTGGGTAATAAGTGTGGGAATCTGCAAGAGGAGTAGGTCTAAGAGTGATTTGTTTTCTTACTGCTCATGAATAATGGCCTCGAGCTTTTTTTTTTTTTTTTTTAAACCAGCAGGCCAACGAAATAGGCACGTGGGAGATTTGTAGGCGTTCAACATCGCGATCATCATCATCAACAACAACAACAATACAGTAGGGACGTCCAGGGGGATGGTGTCTGATGAGAACTGTTTGAGAGGCTGGTATCACACGCTGGCACAGGTAGCTTTTGCTATCTTTGCTAACATTTAACTCTTATGAAAGGAAAGCCAGCAATATCCTAAAATTAAGGAAATGTTTTTGGTTTGGTTTGGTTTTTTTTTTAAATAGAGCTACATTTTGCTCCGTCTCTGTCAAGGAATGGAATATTAACTTTGGTTCAGATCAGAAAGGGAAGTTTGATTCCAGCTGTAGAACTGTAGGATAATGTGTCCTGGCTTTCATCCTCCCAGTTTAAATGCAGCGAGCTGTCTGCAGACTTGCTGAAGTGAGCCAGTCAGGTTAAAAAGCAGCTTCTAATAAATGAGGAGCAGCTACAAAGTTCTTCATCAAAATATTTATCACCTGAATCTTACCTGAGAAGAGCTATATCTGTATCTGCTGCTATTTATGTATCCTCTTAATCCTTCCCAGCCCTGGAAATACATTATTACCTCAGAAATTAATTCTTTGTGCTGAAAAATTCAGTATTTACAGCTATTAAACTGGAATTACAAAGTCTGATTTTTAAGATTTAGCTGTAATATCTGGCCAGGTTAGAGCCAGCTTTGTTTTACAAGTGTTCTCCAGCTGAAGAGGGAGAGGCTGGCATAAAAGTGTTGCATTTTGCAAATGGATAGCGTGTCTATTCTGACATGATTTGAACATGAAAACCCAATAAACACATGGTCATTATGCATGGAAATCTCACAGCAGAGCTTTCTGGTTGCACTTAGACTGTTTTGGTTGAGAGTTACACTAAAGGGAGCACAAGAGTTGAAAGCTGCAAGTGGCTTGTGTAAACAGATGGACATTTGAGATGTATTGATGGTTTAGAGTTGATTCAGTTAACATGTGGGTGCACATGGATTTAATTTAGCCTAGCATAAGTTTTTGTAAGCAATGGAAGCTCACACATGCTCTTTAGGAAGAGAGTAAAAGCCTGTGAATTTTGCCTGTAGGTGTTGGAGCTCCAGCTGTAGAGGTTCCTAGGGACTGTGATTGTCCTGATGTCGGGATCTTGTAGGACCAGGTGAGACTTAACGGAGAACTTAGTTGTGTTCACTTAGGTGCACAGGTACCTTGTGGATGAATTTTGAAATGGTAAGGTACCCTCCTGGAGTCTCTGCTGAGAAAACACAAAAGTGCTTAAACATGCATCTTGCTGCACTCTTATCTTACGTGCTGCTTGCCAGAACCAGTTAGGTTGAGCAATATCATTAAACTGTCAGATCTATTGTTTACAATGGGATAGTTCCTCAATGTTCAGGATGAAGAAACACAGCAGTTTTCTGTTACTCATCGTAAAAACGTACCACCGCGTTCCAGGAGGGTTTGTGAGCGGCGTAGCTGTCGCTGCATAAAGCACGGGAGGAGATCGGGACTTGGCATCTCCGGCAGCACGTGTTGTGCAGGAGCTTTGTTTCTGCCTGCAGTTCGTACTTACCCCGAGATAAAACACTCCGATGTTGGCAGATGGATGCACCGAAAAAACCAGATCGTTTGTTGAAAAATAAGAATTCCAGCATTCAGGACAAAGTAAATGAACAGTCTTTCTAAAAATACAGCAGAATGTTAAAATATTGCCAAAGCACTGCTCTGACGCTGTTGTAAGCTGTCATATTTTTGACCATTATAAATAGATTAGTATTATTGTAAGGATTTTTTTCCTATTAGCAAAGAAGGGTTTTTTTACCCTGTTTTCTACATAAGGATCCTCATGTGTCCCCTGAACAGGCAGAGCTCTGCACTCATGGAAGTCAGTGGGAATGTTCCTGCTGAGGAAGTGGGCTTCTGGGCCCTACGCCTTGGGAATGGCATTTGGAAAGCCTTTACATCTCCTGTACTGGAAACTCAAGGTTTTTTATAATCTGATTTTCTTTTATTCTCTGTATCTTCAAGATATTAGAGGTGGTCCAATTAATCATGATATATTTTGTACTCAGGTACAGAGCCAAATTTGGTTTAGGCAGCATTTGAGTTGAAGCCTGAAACAAGAATGAGCTCCTCTTTGGTGGCACTGAAGCACCTGTGGGCTTTTAGGAGTTTTCTTCCTCTTCCTTGGTATGCTCACGCCCAGTTAGGTAAATTTCCTTTCAGTTTTGCCATCAAACAGTGGGGCTAGGGGAGTGGGAAGCCAGATCAGTTTCCCTCTGGAAAATTGACTAACAGGTAAAAAACATTCGAGTCAAGACCAGAGCGTTAGGTTTGCATCTTGCTGCTGGTCATGCTGCACTTCAGCCTTCTTTGGGCATTGAATGGAGAGTGGAGGCTACCGTTGAAGTGGATTTCCGATCACTTGTGTACAGACTGTGAAAGCAACTTGAGTCCACGTGCTGCTCATCGTAAGATGGTCACTCTTGCAGTGCCTTTCCCCATGTCTGCAGGCTCTTCCAGCACGTGGGGAATGCACAGGGACATGCACAGCGCATTCTGTGAGGTAAAGCGTGTTGTCTGAACAAGTTTTTGTTTTTACATCCCTTCTGGTTGCACAGCTTCCGAGGTGGGGAGACCATAGGCTTCGTGACAGCTTGAGGAGGGTCTCCTGTAATGTTTCTGACAGCTTTATTTTCTGTCTCCTCCAGCCTCTCTCTTTTCCTTTGAGCTGCAAGAGTAGATTGAAACGCAGGTAATACATAAGAGGATCCTTTAATATTGGCTATTTTCAGAGGCACAAAGGACAATTACTTTCTCTTCCTACTAACCTCCTGCTGGCTTACTAGCTGCTTGGGAGGCTAGTGATTTTAAGAATGCCACTTTACCCAGTGCATCAAATACAGAGCAAATCTTTGCTCACCCAGATCCCAGTTCCTACATCCCATGGAAACACCAAAAATTGAACTTGAGTGGCCCAGAGCGCCAGCTCCTACTGTGAAGACTCATACAACCATCAGCACTTTTTAGAGTTAAATTTGATCCATTGGCCCTGAGCAGTGCTGACAATTGCCAGCTAAAAGACCTTTCAGTGAATTGTCCTTTAGCAGAAGTACTTTTTTTTTTCTCTCCCGTTTCCTGTTGTTCTTTTTAAATAAAAAGAAATCCTGGTGACAAAGCTAAGTGTATTCTGTGATTATTGTTTAAAGAAAGAGTATTTACCTATATTTCAAGGAAAAGAATTTCCTAAAAATTGCAGGTCAAAACTGCAAAATCTCAAGGAAAAGAACCTTGCAATATATAAATTATGTATTTATGTACTAGTATTTAATCCTGTGAGTGATTATTGTTAAAATGCCTCAGAGAGTCTGTAGTCTGTACTGTATTAATACTGTGCTGATCTGATGAAGGATACTGAGCACTCAGACCCATCTTTTGGTTTGTGAGCATGTCCTGAGAGAAACTGAGCAGGCTCAGCTGTCCAGTGCAATTTGGTGACACTTTGTAGCTTCTGCAAGGAGCATAGTTTTACAGAAGAGGAGCTAGATAAAAGCACATCACAAAGAGGAGTGATTTTCACTGTAGTTTCCTGGTCCCTGGAAGGGTGGTCCAGGTTTCCCTTGGAATTAGTTTACAATGTCTTGCTCAGTAGGCTTACATTTGCTGCATATGGTACTTGCTTTTGCCAGTCAAAGAGTGGGGAGGTGCTTCAGGTTTAACTGGAGTATTAGTATTAAGGTTCTGCTCTTAGTGGCAGTGATGTTAATGCATTGTATTTGATCTAAATTTTGAGCACTGGCTTTTGGGTTAGGCAGGTTGGCCAGTAGAGCAAAGAGCTGATGCAATGGGGTGAAGTTTCCTGGTCATAGCTGGGTTCCTCCTGCTCTAAGAAGTTGCTTTGCCCGTATTTTTTGAGGAGAAGGGACAACATTCACTAAAGCTTGCTCTGCTCAGAAGGTTTGAAACAGATGTAAACATGGCCTGCAGTTTCTTCAGTTCCTATAGAGAGTAAGAGAATAAAACAGATTTTACCTCAACTGAGTGCGATATTGTGGTTTTTTGCAGTCAGTTTAAAGATACATTTAATTAAACTGGTTCGATTTCTAAACTAGGATTATGGAGCCTACCTCTCACACTGCTATAAAATCATTGTTTATGAGTAAGCTTTCAGTGTAATGAAAAGGGCTGGGGGACACAGTGGTAATCCTTAGCTAACCAATTAAATATTTACTTAATAAGGATCTATAAGTTAATTTTGCAGTCAATTTTTTTCAAAATAAAAGCAAAGTGTCTTTAGTCAGTGAATAGAAGAGTTGCTTTTCTTAGCTGGGGACACCATGTTAATGTCACAACTGACCTTCTAGTGGGAGATTAGTTCCAATAGACCAGGTTTATACTGAAAAAGATTCAAGAACCATTAGAGAAGAGAATTAAAAAATGAATGGCTTTTGAGTGATTTCAGAGCAGATTGAATTAAAGCCAGATACTGAGTTCTGCATTAAAGAAATTTTCACAAAACCAGAGAAAATACCTGTTCCGTAACGATGATTAATCCACCAAATCGCACTCTGGTGGAGTCTCCTCCACTGATTGTGGAAGGAGCCTGGGGACATTGGGGTTCCCTGGGAAAGGCAGCTGTTTTGGCTCTCTATGTGGCATTCAGTAGCATACAGCAGTTGTTTCACTGAAATGGGATTGTTCCTTATGCCATGGTACTAAAGATCATGCTACTCATGCTAGTATATAGAAAAATGCAGGAATAAAAACAAGAAATGCAATATATGTGTCAATTGCAGTTCTATTTAATAATGAACGCAGCTGCTATGAAGGGTATGCGAAATATATAAGAAGCGTATTCAGTCACAGAAAAGTGAACGTGTTAATGCAGAATTCTGCTTTACAAATTCAAATCTGGAAGAAGAGTGTGTTTAGTTGGAGATACTGGGCTCTTTGCTGTGCTTCAGATTGATTTTATATCTGTAATTGCATGCAGGCGGCTGCCAGAAGCAGGACTTAGGATTCTGAGAAAACTAAATGATTTGTTCCGATTCCCGGGAACACAAGTTTGTTTGGAGGCACCGTGGTGCATCAAAGTGCGTTGTGGTTGAGATTAGCAAATGTAGGACAATTAATTAGTTCAGGTTCCTGAGTCATGCCTCGATTACTTGGTCAGTACATGCACACAGAGGGTGAGCTTTTTAGTTCTCAATGAAACTTGTTGCCGAGATCAGTTTTGCGCCTCTTGCTGACAGTCAGAGAAGACAGAGCTGGAGTAGAAATAGTGAAATGCTTGTCACTTCTGTAAAATAGTCTCCAATTGAAACCTGAAATTATATATAATGAGGCATTCCTATAAACAGGGTTGCCGTAGGTAAGTAGCAGTTTGCACGGGATGATGGAAGTTTCGCGACTGTAGAGGAATAATATTAATTCTCAGGAGAGATTACAAATGAGTAAACGCTGATGAATATGTACAAATGTGTATGTGTGAATTTAGTGCTTCTGAAAGGCAATTGACAGTTCTGGAAACTGGAGGCCTCTCTCTGCCAGGAAAGTGCCGTGGAGGAAAGCAGCACAGTAAAAATGTGCATTGCAGTGACCTGGAGTGTGTTCTGTGGGCAGCCCTGTCCAGGGTGAGGAGCTGGGTCAGGTGTGCACCCCCTTGAGACCTGCTCAGCAAGACATTTGTGGGTGTGATTCTCCAAGCACACGTCTGTTAGATTACCAACGCATTTAAAATGTGTACTTGGGGACTTTACATAGATGCTTTACATAGACTGACCTTCCCCGTCAGTCACAAGTTGCTGTTAGACCAATATCTTGCTTTATGTAAGAGGTGATCTTTGAATGAGAGCAATATGTGTGTTTTTATGAGGAGTAACGGAGGGGAGGGAAGAAAGACAGTCTTGCACCTTCTACTCCATGTCCTGCTGTTCTTTTAATAACTCATGCATTGCGTTGGTGCAGAAAGTGGCTCCCACTGAGAAGTAACAAGCTGCAATGGGGTAGAAAATGGAGAAACCAAGAGAACTGTGATCTTTAAAGGTTTATTGGAGGTTAAAGGCGTGGGTACCACGGCATGAGCAGCAGCAGCAGTTACACACCCAAGCTTCTCTGCAATGCACACAAATACAGCATAAAGAGGTAGAGGCAACATGGGAGAAAAATGCTGTTTTATACTACACAATATGTAGTATAAAGTTTTAAGAATGCAAGATTTTGCTTCTTGCTTTGCTTAGTTTTGAATTCTGGAGGTTTCTATAAAAGAAAAAGGAGAATGTTTACTTGTGTAACTACATAGCTTTCTGTAATTATTTTTATCTCGACACCTGAGTGTGAGTTGTAGAGGTGTGGTTTATGGCCCTGATAAAGAACAGTATTTAGAGTATAGGCTTAACTTCAGAAATGTATCTTAGTTCATTTACACTCAGCAATAGGTGAGTGTTTACACAAGTGTAGTGTTAGTTAAAAAAGGCAGCTGAAGTCCCGTTTTTGGAGGTAGTGCAGTTGACCTTCAGGGTGATTTAGGACACTAAACCACTCTAATGAAAGGTAAAAAAGCAAAAAGTTTGTTTCCTAAGTTACCTGCATTGTTAAACGTTGTTCTGAAAACCTGCAGGGACTGTGACAAGTGAGTGCAAGGAATGTCTTCCAGGAGCTTGGCCAGATACAGGATTTACATGGACTTCAGTTTTAAGGAGTGATATTGAGAACGTTTTAAATGGTTAATAATAATAATAGCAGGGATTGGCTTCTTTTAGCCCTTGGATGGTTTAGTTGTCTTTCATATCACTGGAAATGCTGGTCAGGAGGCACCTCCATGGGCAGGACCAGAACGAACATCAGGGACAGCTATGGTTTTGTCTAGTTGAGTCTTGAAAACCTTCATGAACAGAGGTGCCAAAATGTACCAGAGCAGCATTTGGATTGTTTCAGTANAGGGTGATTTAGGACACTAAACCACTCTAATGAAGGGTAAAAAAGCAAAAAGTTTGTTTCCTAAGTTACCTGCATTGTTAAACATTGTTCTGAAAACCTGCAGGGTTTGTCTTCCAGGAATGTCTTCCAGGAGCTTGGCCAGCTACAGGATTTACATGGACTTCAGTTTTAAGGAGTGATATTGAGAACGTTTTAAATGGTTAATAATAATAATAGCAGGGATTGGCTTCTTTTAGCCCTTGGATGGTTTAGTTGTCTTTCATATCACTGGAAATGCTGGTCAGGAGGCACCTCCATGGGCAGGACCAGAACGAACATCAGGGACAGCTATGGTTTTGTCTAGTTGAGTCTTGAAAACCTTCATGAACAGAGGTGCCAAAATGTACCAGAGCAGCATTTGGATTGTTTCAGTAGGTTGTATTTCTCTGTATTTCACTTTGTGTTACATTGCTGTTAAGTATACGTCTGTGTTCGTTTTGTGATACTTTCTGGTCTTTTTTTTCCTGGTTTGATACTGTAGTACTAGACCAATAATGTGGCTCCCTCTGTCAATGAGGAGGAGGAGTTTCCTGCAGAAAGGATCGCAGAGAAAGAACTTCCATGTCCTCATTGACTTTGATAGAGACAACTCACCTCATGAGGCCAAACCTGTGCCTGTGAGAGCAGAGCCTAAGAGACAAGAGGGGAACTTTATGGGCCTGGTTTTGTACCTGCTGCTGTCAGGGTAGGACATTCAGCCCTAAGATGGTGAGCCTCTGGAAGCTATAGCCACTTAAGCGTTATTCCACATGAGATTTCCAAAACTTCAGAAGGAAGTTCAGCAGTCAGTGTTTAGTGGTGTTCGATGGGCTTGGGGACACAGCTGTTCCCAAATCCAGCTGTTTAAAAAACGCTAACAAAACTTCCATAAATCTGACTGAACCATCGTGAGTTTTGCTGTTAATTTCTTGTATTTAGTGAGACAAGGTTTTGCCTTCTTTTTGTTATTCAGAAAGCGTGGAGCCTTTTCAGTGTCTTTAATAGATCTTGGTTCAGCCCCTTGTACATTTTCCCATGTAGAGCTTTTGTTTCTTACAGCTCGAGCCCTGGAGAGCAGCAAGTGGGGTGTTTCTGTTTAACTGTGGACTTTTTATTGACTCAAACACACAGTTTAAGAAACTGAGTATGTGTGTGGGGAGGCAAATGAAAGTACATTGTTTTTTATAAAGTGTCACCTGCAACGTGCTTTCAAATAAACCCCTGTATGGCCATGTATGAAGTTTTTTTACTTGAAAGATACTATCTCCTTCTTCTAAACATTTGCACAGCAAAGTAATGCATTATTGCATTTTCATAAATAATTAAAAAGCAACTTAAAAGAAAGTAGGCCAACAGAAAAAAAAAGGAAGAAAGTGTCGGTTTCAAATTTGAGAGAAGAAAAATATGTTTCCTTCTTGGTAGCAAGTCAGTTAAATGTTATTAAATCCCATTCTCCCACCCTGACATGACCAAAGACAAATCTGACAATTGACAGTTTCATTTAGAAGAGAGAGAAATGGGGAAAAAAATATTTTGGAATTCTGGGTTTGGTTTGGTTTGTTTCTGCTTTTTTTTTTTTTTTCTTTATTTCCCCCTTAATTTTTTCCCCCCCGCCTTGGTAAGAAAGGAATTGTGACCTCTTATCAGTTTGTAAATGACTAAGGAGCGAGTCTCTGGAGGTCTGTCTGTGTTGGCTTCCCAGCACCGTTTTCTGTGCTGGGCTGTAATAATGCAAGTTATTTTAGAACTGTGCATACGTTAGTGTTCTGGCGCAGCATGATACAATAATGTGTGAAAAAGCATAAGATCACACCTTGGTGAAACTTGCAGATTTCCTGCATAATCCGACAGTGAGCTCTTGTCAGGTTTTGACTATATGTAAAGTGAGAATAAAGTTTCCAGAAGCAAAGCGCAAGCCTTGGATGCATTTTGGATGGCTGCGCAGGGATTTTGGCCCTGACGTGGTTCAAAATGTGCCCGACTTTAAGCACTTTAGTCCCTCCGTAGCCAGCGCGTCTCCTTCAACGCTTAAAATTTGGCAAATACTTTAAGCTTTTCACTGAATTGTAGGTTTATTTTTGCTAGTGCTGAGGAAGATCAAAGAGCCAGTGCAAATAATTCCTGAAAAAACAGTCGGTGACATGAACAGTTTTTGTGTAACGTACAGTGTGGTACAGCTGGTGACAGAGCCAGGTGCTGTCTTGGGAATGGTTTATGGCCACGAGTCTCTTCATGGGGCCATGGGCGCATCAGTCTGATCTGGTGTGGCTGAGAGAAGATGGGCAGGTGGGGAGTGAGAACATACTTGGTTTCTGATGATCTCAATGCAAGATGAGGACAGGCAAGGGCCGTGCCCGGGCTCTGACCATCAGTTTGTGCTGTACGGGGAGTTAGAAGGAGTTGCTGGAAAAGCTTTTTCCATCAGGTAGGAGGCCTAGCAGTCCTTGTCTGTCCTGGAGATTAAAGAATCAGTGATTGTTGGTATTAATGTGTTGCTTAATGTGCTTTAAGATTAGAGGTGCTCAAAGAGTAGACCCCAGTGGTGGTAAGCTTCATGCAACTGATCTATCTTCCAGAACAAAAAATGTGCATTCTCTCCTGCTTTCCTCCCAGCTTTACTCCGTCTCCTTTTATTTTTTATAACCAATGTGGCTGTGTTTCAAGTCCCTGCCCACGATTTCCAAAATGTGTGATACATTTGTTAAGGATTTGGAATTTGGGATGCTTCGATATAACTTTGTGTAGGTTTTATAGAAACACCTGACGTGTATGTTTAGTTCCTAAACACCTTCTGTGCTTGATTTATCCTCACAGGTTGTCAAGGTATTCAGATGACCTGAAACTGAGGAAGTGAGAGGGAGCTCAGCTGGCAAAAGTCTGACATTGAGTCTGACTGCGGCTCAAATTTGTTTTGCAGAGTTGAGCCCAGGCTGCGTAGGTGGTGCAGAAAGTCTTCTTCACTTCACCATTGTGTCCAAAAAGCTCTGAGCAGCATCATTTCTTTGCAGGTGATGAATAACCTAGTTAGCTCACATTGTTTCAATCCAGTGACAGTTCTCCTCTGAGAAGGCATGGTGGTGATTTGTAAGAGTGGATTCGTTTTCAGGCTCAATGGTGGGTCCTGTTCTTTGGTAGATCTTCTCAGCCAGAGAAGTGACACCATCAGCCATCTGACAGGGGTCACCATGCACTAGTTCCTTCTTTACGTTAGACACTGCTGCTTGACATGGCTCAGCAGCTTGGCTTCTAGTGAAGCAGGCTCACAACTTTTATCCTTGCTGGGTATTTTTAAGGTCCTGTGGCAGTTGTGATCACCAGAGGCAGGCAGATCATCTTGAGACAAGTATGCAGGAGATGGTTGTAAAGCAGATTCCCTTTCTCTTGTCGCAGAATTTCCTTTCCCTTTGGCATTCCTGACCGGTGTCTCTTAGGGCCTAAGGCCAGGCTTGCCTGCCTTGGGAGGTGTCTTGTATAGGTTGAAGAAAGGCTTTCTGGGTGGAAGACAGAGGCATGTTGTTGATACAGCACAGTGTGCATCATTGTTTGTGTTATTACTGCTTTACTTTCTGTATTTGTAAGAACAGCATATTGACTGCGTGTTAAAACTCTGTCTTTTAGTGCCTCGTTTTCTTTCTGAAAAAAAGGAAGAAAGCTACATTCTTTCCCAGAAAAACACAGAATTACATTGGAGCAAGTACTAGTGCTGTGTTCATACATGATCAAATTCAGGAAGATTAGGGCACTGTGTATAAATTGCCTTCGTGTTCGTTGGGTTAGCAGCTGTCAAATAAGTGATTACAGGCGTTGGCATAGCTTTGCTTTCCATAATCGCTGTGAAACAGGGTTGGAAATGTAACAGATGCCATTTAATATGGACCAGCACCTAGGTTCTGTTCCTAGGTCTGGCTCTTTTTGCCTCGTGGCCAAAATTTCCCAGCATCTTTTTTGCTTGAATTCCTTACTACTTGTAAATGGAGATAACTGAACAGGAGATTTCTGAGGCTTTCTGTTAATTCATTTGAGATCCTTTGATGAAAGCTATGAAGTATATGTAATAGCATCAATGATAAGATTAAATAAAAAAATTCTGTTGACATTGAGGAGAATTATTGCTCCTAGATGAGTTTTGCTTTGCTGGGTAGTGTTAACCTTCTGCAGGAAGTAATTTGGTCCAAGATTATGTTGGGGTGTCATTTCCTGGGATTTTTTAATTTGTTGTCTGACAAGGCTTTTTGATACCAGGCTACTACACTTGAAGTCCTGTTGAAGAGCAAATGAAGTGTTGTGATGCTATTTTTTGCAGCATAGGAGTCTATGGTGACTCATTTAGTGTTCGTAATGCCTGTGACAGATTAAAAAAAATGAAATCAGTAAGTCCCAGTGAGACGGTCATACCCAGTCAGACCCTATTTGAGAATTATTTGCTGCACTGTTAAGACCAAAGTACACATCTCCCCCCTCCCCCCCTGAAAGAATCCAGCTTATCATGAAATGTTTATCAGAGCCATATAAACATTTCTCGACTGCTGAATTTTGAAGGGAAATTCTTTTGGTCTTAACATATGTATTGCAAGCAAAACTCTTCACAGATTTTTTTTTTAAAAAATATAATTAGCTTGGTTGCAGCCCTACTTATTTCCAACCATGCCAGCATCTGGCAAGGGTACGGCGATCTGGGAATTCACTGCTTGAAGCCTTGGAACAAAGTGTTCTGATCCGACCCCAGGCAGTGAGTCCAGGACTTGAACTGGAATCTTCAGGAGCAGAGAAGTCTTAAGTGTCTGGAAAATTGGCCTGTTGAGTCACCACACAGGCACTAAAACAAAACTAATTTTAAGCAGGTCAGAGTTCAGTGATTCCCTCTGGAATCTAATTTTTTTTTTCCTTACAAAAAAAAAAAAAGAGAAGTCTCATGTTTTAAGTGAAAAGGGTCAAAGTTGATGCACTGCTACAATTTTTGAATGCTTTCCCTTAAGAACAGTCACCCAGGCTAGGATTAGCATGAAGGGCTGCTAGGCTGGCACTTCAGTGTCTGGGTTAAAAATATTTGAAAGCGGTAAATGCAGTCAGAACAGAGAGAGAGATCCCTGGGAGCCTTCCTATTCAAAAATGTGTGAGCTCAGGGCAGCAACTGCAATGTAATTTAGGGCAGTATATGCTTCATAGCTTTGGAGAATATTGCCTCTTGTTAATGTTGCATTGGAGGACAGTGGGATAGTAGTAATTTTAGAAAGGTGGTATTCCTTTTTGTTTTACATTGGAAACTTCAGAATAAATAAAAAGAAGCATCAATTGAGGAAGAAATGTAACTGCCGAAAGCCAGCAATGAATCCACCTCTGAGCAGACTATAGAATCGACAGGGGAAAGTGGGTATAGGAACATTTTCGTGGGAATGCAGCTGCAAAAGGAACTTAGCGGACAAAGGCAAAATCAGGTACGTACTTTAAAAGGCAAGTGGGCAAACTGTTGTCTGAGAGCCCAGTAAGGAGCCTGTTCACATTAAATTACAAAATATTTGGGGGGATCAAATGACAGAAAGCTTGTATTGCTTTTCCATTGCTGCAGAAGAGGGACTGTCTATTAGCAGGGATGATTCAAATAGCTGTTTAAAAAAACCCCAACAAGAGTGAGGGAGATTTTTCGTTCCCATTCCTTTGTTAAGATGATTTCCTTCTTTTTCCCTTCGGGTCTTGCAGAGTTCCTTTAACATTTGCGAGTGAAAAGGAGGGGGTCTAGGCTAACTAGGGAAGCTTGAATGTGAACTCTGTGTCAGGCATTGTGAGCTTGGTGATCTCTGTTTATCTCTTAGGAAATAGTTCTGCTTGCACAACAGGGCAAATGCAATGCGCAGATGTCGGAGCTGCTGGAGCAGAGAGGGCTGTCTAGGAAAAGCAGTGCCAAACCTAATGGCCAGAGTGGGAAAGTGGGGCTTTGGGGTTTACTCCCTCCCTGTGCCTTTCCATGGCTGCAGGCAAGTCTCTAGGCCAAAAGCAAAGCTCTTCATTCTTGATAGTGAATCAATGAATAGTGATGATCCTGCAAACTGTACTGCTGTTAGGAGGATGTTTTTAGGAGTGGTTACCCATGTGTGGGTGCAGAGATTTTTGCTCTGCTCATCAGTGCAATAGTCAGAGTGATCTGAGAACTAGTAAGTACCTATTCCGCAGGAGTTCCTCTTCAATGTGCAGTAATCGCTGGATATGTGGATTTGGGAGTGAAGGAGCTATAAAGCTTAAATTTATTAGGACAACCTCGGTCTGCCTTGCTACTGCATGAAGTTATTGAAACATTTCTCCTTTTTATTCCTGCAGGCATACAATGTATGTGAGTTTGAATGGGAGGTTTTTGTGAAGCTCTGAGATCCAATTTGTCTTCCTGGTTACAGCAAGGCCCCGTTTTTTCCAGACTTAACAAGTACCAACCGTATTTACTAAAATATTTATTTACATTTAGTGAAAACTTACTGGCATGCCATTGCTTTTGTGTTTAAGATCACAGTTTATAGCCCTTTGAAGTCTGCATGTCTGAAGGAAAAAGAAGCACTTAGGATAAGCTGAACTTGAATTAACCATGTAGGCAGCTAACAGGTTGAATTTACAGGTGTAGCTCATTTTGCTGAGGGAGTAAATCAAGCAGTGAGTAATGCTTGGCCAACTTACATTGCAACAGGAGGTGTTGTGGCTTTAGTGCAAGGTGGTGTGGCTCACTGAATTCCAATTATTGACCAGTTCTCCAAACTTCAGAGAGGATGGTGGTTTTGAAGAAAAAAAAGTTAATTTATGATTTGTGTAGCTTTATTATGTGAAATTGTGAAGCTGGAATAACTCACACAGATTTCCAGCCCTGATACTTCAGCCTGCAGGGATGTCAAACTTGAAAACTGCGAATTGTTTCAAGGTTTGGATTTATATTTTCCCTTTTGAATGGGATATTTCCTTTCACTACTATGTGACTAGTGGTGGAACCTTTGCAATAAGGAAGAATTTTAGGGAGGTGGGAGGCAGAATATGTTTTCAGGTAGTTCCCAAATATAGTCCTGATTTTGGTTGTTTGATCTTTGCATTAGTAATTCCATGATTGTCCCCTATTGAATCTTCTCTTAGCACAAGAGGGTTGCAGCATGCGCATGCTGCGCTGATCCTTTTTGTTTAACTGGCGATGCTTTTGCTCCCAAACCAGCTATCAGAATATGATGGGTCAACAGGATCGTTCTCTTTATCATGAAGCACACCTGAAATATCTGCTTAGCTAGTGCATGTGGTTTCTCAGCAAATATTCAACCCAGTGGGGAGCTGCAGGACTCACCTCCATCTCCCAAGGGTTAACAGTAACCTATAATAATAATCTTGTGGCACAAAAATGCTTCTTTTTATGCATTACCTATTTCCAGAGGCCTAATTTGGGTTTTGTATCAAAATGGATATCACAAACGCTTGGGCTTCCTGCTGGGAATGAAAGTGCTACCGAGAGACTTCTTTCTCTGTTATTCTCGTGGTGTCTGGGAGGGGTGAGGAGGCAAAGAAACAATTGCTGATATCTGTAGCAGTAAGTGTAAATAGTAGCGGGATGGGTGCAGAGGTGAAATAGTTTGACACTATTGTTCCCATGAAAGCCCAGCCTTTGCTCTTGGTTAGAATATATGGTGGAAATACATGTGTTTTCATATGTGGGGCAAATTAACGTATCAACAAGAAAAAAGTTGGATTTATTTCGTAGCCGCACAAAAATTTCTCCTGTCATCAAAAGAAAAGAATATTGTCACAGATTAAAATGAGCTTGTGTGTTCATGCCTAAATGCACAGGCAGCTGTGCTTAAGTGTGCTGTGTGATCAGCACATGCATGTCCCTTTTCTCTGTGTGTGTGTGTTTCATGCCAGATTCTGCTGTAAATCCAGTGGAACTGTTTCCATCAGTTACTTTCCTCAAGGATCTGTCGGTTGTATGTTTTCACGCATAAAAAATTCATGTTTGGATTTTTTGTTGTTGTAAGAAGTGGAATCAAGGAATGCAAAAGCTGGATTTAAAATCTTATTTTGAGGTCAGAGATGCCTCATGAGCACCCAGATAATTTCATCCTCCCTGGTCCTGATTTTCCATTGGAAGCACGTGTGGGAGGAGAAGGAAGATTTTAACAAAACCTATGAAATACTCGTGTTTCTGAGTTTCCTGGCAGCTGCTATTTTTTTCCTGCTCTCCTTTGCAAAACTTGGTTGGATCGAATTTGTCCCAAAAGCGTCCTCCTCCTGCTCTGTCCTCTCAGCCTGCCTCCTTGTCCTCTCCCTGATCCCTGCTTTGGGCAGGAGGGCAGTTCCTGCTGGGGACCCCATCCTCTTTGCCCAGTCTCTGGAAGGAAGGTGTTCCCAGGGTTCCTCTTGCTGTAAGTCTGGCAGGTGAAATGTGGGAGGGGTGAAAAGTAGCTCACCTGGCCTGCACTGCAGTGAGTGTAGACGTCTGAGATCCAATTGGGCACAGCAGTAGGGTCTGGTGGGGAGAGAACAAGAGTCTTGCCCAGTCCCTGGATGTGCTGGCCAGTCCATAGGCTATCCAAGCTGGAGGTACAGTGAGTACTTGGGGCTGCTTGAGTGTGTGTGTGTACTGGCTTAAGTGCTGTGGGAATAGAGAGGGCAGAGCCAGGTCAGGTCTGGTGGGATTTATTCCACTGGTTTCAGCTCTGCACACGTAGGGTTGTATTGGCTTTGGCCTGCAGTCACCTGGCTGAGCATGAAAGTGACCCTTGAGCAGAGCGGCATTCCCAATCCTGAGTGTGGTGGATGAGTGTGTGGCAGAGAACATGGAGAGCACAAGCTGCGGTCCCCCTCTGCTGCTGAAGTGCTCTGCTGTGCTGGGTAAGGCTCTTGACCTTTTGTTCCCTGGTTTTCTTGTATTTAAGGGCGTACAGACTTGCCATCACACATGGGTGTTGCAAGAATTAATTAATTAACATTTGTACCAATTTGAAGACTTGTAACCCTAAACAAGAACTTAGTTATTTTTCTTCATATTTATGCTATAGGAAAAAATCTACTCATTTATTTCCAAGCACATGACACACACAAACTATCTTCACACTTCTGAGTGAAGCTGGGGCTTGATGCCAAAGCTTTTTTTTTTTTCCTAGAGAATATGGTATACTCGTACACTCAGATCAAATGGTGTACAACCTTACGGTTTCACTCAGGAGGTGGAAATTTTTTTCTTACCGTGTTTTTTTACTTAGAAGCTGTAAATACCAGGCACTTCTCTTCAATCCGGTTCTTTGTCCTCACGACTGCACCCCTTGCCAATGTCCTTTAGCATGAGAAGTTGCTGCTTTGGAGTCGCTCTGAGCAGTAAACTGGATGTCTTTTTTCCCCCCCATATGTTCTGCCATCTCCTTCTACATTAATTATTGCACTTAAAGAATCTGGGAATTGGGGAAGGAGAAAAAAATATAATATTACCTTTCATCCTCTTCCCTTTGTCAGTAGAGAAACCTTTTGGTACGTATTTTGATTTGGGAAGGAGGAGTGACTCGTGTTCCACACCTGATGCAGCCCTTCAGAAAGGCCATGCCCTGGTTTAATGTGGAGCATTGAGGCACAACAGTGTGGAGGAAGTCAGAGTTCATGGCTGTCTCTGCATTCTTTGTCATAAGGGAGTTAAATCAGAGCTAAGGGTCTTTTCCTTTGTGTTTTAATTTCCTTTGTTTTAAGAAAGTATTTTTTAAATGAAGTGGGGGAGGAGAGTAATACACCACTGACATGAGTTGGGATCTGAGGCTCCTGTGGACCCCATAGGATGTCAATGGACTCATTAAGATTTAGCCAAGTTTTATGCATTATTCATAATATACATTCACAGCATGCACCCTAAAGACTGTCTCCTGTGAATGCTTAGTCAGAATCATTTGCATTCTGTATTATGGATCCATAATATAGAATACATTTAACCACGTTTTGGGTATTATCCTTTACACTTATTTCTAGCCTTTACTGTTCTGGCATGTGCAGCAAATGTGTTTAAACAATAGAATGCAGTTATGTTTTGTTGCTCCATAAAAACTAATGCATAATAAGCACCCCCATGAAAATTAGTTGTTGCATAAGTGCAATGGACAGGCTTTTTCCTCTTTGTACCTTCAGTGACATTTTAAATTTACTTTTTCTACCATGTTTAAGAAGTGTTTTAAATTCTCAGCTGATATTTTGTAAGTTTTGTGTTTCAAATACACACAAAAATAATTTTTGATGTGGAAGCCTGGCAGGTGATGAAACATCAAATTGAAGCTGAGATGCTTAATAGTCATAAGAGTCTTTTGCTGCAAGTTTACTCTAATCCTACAAACATTATTTCTGCTGTACATGACAAGACGAAAGAATCAACAAAACACTACATCAGAAAATTAATTCTCTTCCTGTCATCCAAAGCATTGGAGCTCTTCTGTTTTCTTTTTCTCAGCTGCCAGTACATCACAGTGATGGGTCTGATCTCAGCTTTGCCACTGATGCACAGAGTGGCCCAGACGTGTTCCTTCGTGTACCTCTTCCTTAGTTTCCCCATGGGAAGTGATGCTCCTTAAAATCCTCTCTAGGAGCTTTTTATTCTGATTTACTCCTTCAGCACCCTGCCCCATTCCTGTGGGAAATAGTGATTTTGCAAGAAAGTGGGATTTCTTTGGGGACCAAATTGCAGTAGAGGGAAGACAGGGAGGTATGAGGATTATGTTCCTTGTGCAGAACTGGTTAGGGATTGATTTTATGAAGTATCTTCCATTTTGGGGACCATAGAAATATTTCTAGTACCTGCACAAGAAAACACGAGACAATCAAAATCCAGGATCTTTTGGCATCGTTTGCAGAACCATTTCCTTTGGGGAACAGCCCCTGTGTGTGTTCAGGCAGACATGGGGCATGTCAGCCTTCTGTCCATTTCCCTGCTCAGGGCAATGCTACAAGGTTGGACAGGTGACAGAAGGGTGGTTAGGGTGGTGATGTCCTTGTGTCAGGAGCCTGAGCTCATGGTGGGCAGCAGTGGTTCCTTAAGCCTAAATATACACTGTGTGCACAAAGGATGTCCAGTGACTTACTACGTCAAGTTCTTTGCAAATGCTGTAATACTTGATTAAAAGCCAAGGCTTATCAAAACACTTTAAAAAAAAAACAAAACAGAAATTTTGATTTCACATAGGATTGAAATGTTTTTGTTCCCCATCACAGGCTTAACACAGGAGAATGTTTTGGCAAAGTGCAGTTGGGAGGCAAAGAGTTGGTATAAAATCAGTTCAAAATATTAAGGATTATTTATTTTTACTTTTTTTCCCCCTAGATCTTCAAGTTTACCTTGAAGTGTTCATATGTATATGCCCTAAGGATACGGTAGAGAGTTAAGAAGGATTCTGCTGTGGCCTAAGCAAAGTGGAAACATTCAGTTGTTTGGAACAGGACTGTCTCTTGAGCTCTCAGTAGAGTAATGTCTAAAATATAAACATTTTATTGCCTTTCTGTTCAAAAGCGATGGCCAGTTTTTCAGGAGAATTTTTCACAAGTGAATTGAGAATTGAGAATTTGTAAATATGTGTATGTTGCAGCATGCCATTGCTGTGACTTGTTCTTTTTGCTTTCATAACAACCAACAGTTCATTATTTTTAAGCCTGATGCATAGGAGTGAAATGTTTGTTTTATTCTTTTATGTGAGATGTAGTGCATGGAGTTACCTGTGTGTAGTGCACTAATAGTCTGTATGCACTGTAGTAATGTAGAATAAGAGTAATCATTGTAGGGAGAATATTAATTTTGAGAGCAAATGTTACAGGATGCATTGCCTGGTGGATTTATGTCCAGTGGAGCAAAGACACCTTCCCATCTTAGCTGTTGCAAACATGGGACAGGGGATAGGAAAGGCTGGCAGCAGATGTAAGGCTGAGGTCCAGGTTTCCCCTGAGCTCTGTGGTGAAAAGTTTTGCTTGTTATCTCCCTTGAAAATTGAGCTTTCCTGTTCCCTCTCCTCCCCAGCTCTCGTTGCAGCCCTGGCACTACCCTGCTGGACACTTTCTTGCCGTGCCCTGAAAGCTCCAGCCTGAAGACCAAATTAATTTATGCATAGAAGATTATTACCTTGGTCTCTGCCATATGGTTCTGACATGCTGTTGATCCATTTCACTAGTTGGGCATCAACATTTGGGACCAGTGAGAAGATATTGTTACCATTACAAATCAGTGGAACAGGAACATAAACAATGTTCAAGAAATCAAGATGTCAAAATACGCATTTCAGATTCATGAACATTGTATGCATAAGCCTAATTTCTGAGATTTTCTTTTATTCTCATATATATCACTTACTTTGAGCAAATGTAAATTCATTTCCACTCTTGATGCTCTGGAAGCTGCTTCTGGAAAGCGAGGAGAATGTGTCCTTTAGTCCATCCCAGTTCAGGCCCCAGCACTTCATGTACAACCCTGGGATTTCCAGAGCATTCAGCAGTTCTGCTCCATCTGTTTTTCTTTTCAGCAATCTAAATTCATAATATAAAATTTGCAGTAGTGCAGTGAGCAGGGGTTTTCTTAGTGTTATTAAGCTTATGATGTGGAAAATAAAGAACTTGCTTCCTACTGCTTAGCAACATTTCTATGAAGTTCCTAACAGTTTTATTTAATACTTGCAATAGGTGGCTTTGTCTTTCTTCTATGAACAGCTGTTTAAATGGGAACTAGGCTACATAGAAAATTAGCATTGCACATTAGCTGGACTCACAAGGGATCATTAAGAGAAGGTGGGTTTTCTCTTCCTGTACTGATGTCTCTACCACCATGGTAGTATCTGGCCTCTGTACCAGGGTTCAGTTCAAGACTTCTCAGGCAGTGTATTCCCATTATTAATAATTATACTGTAGAAGCAGTGGTTTGGATGGATGTAGTTTAAAGGGTTTCACTGGGTTACCCGCTGTACTTTTAGTCCATTTTATTTGGGATCTTACCTCTGAGACAGTTTGTCAGGGGAAATCCAGACTCTGAAGTTAGCTGATACTGTAGGACACTTTGTTCTCTTGGTGTTTTCTCTGTCTTTTGTCCAAAATTATCTGCATAGTATTTCTGTCCATCCCTAGTGTTAAAAAGTCTGCTGTCAGAACCCTCATGCAATGTGGGGTTTTAGAAGTAATAGATTCTGATTTCCTTTTCATTAGCCTTGGTTCTCAGCTTTTATAGTTCAGGCTCTTTAGCTTTCAACAGTGAAATTCAGGACTTAAAAAAAAGGAAACTGAGATTTTCATATGATCACAAGCCTTGAGGCTTTAAGGAAAGCACCAGGTATTCCAAGACAATAGGAAAAGTTCATGGGTGTTTGCAACCCTGGAACTTCTTGGAACACATGATTAAAAGGGGCCACAAAGACTCTCAGGTTGTGTGTTCCTCCCACACAGAAGACCTTTCACCTTGTGGTACTTCATGGGGTGCATAATATCCAAAGGAAAAAAGTGAGACTGTACCTCTCATATCCTTGTTCTCCTTAGAGTAGAGTTGAGAGCAGAGGGATACTGAGAGCGATGAAGTGCATTTAGTGAATATAACACTTCTGTTCTTGTTGCTTAGGTAAATTACCTGAAGAATAGTTTCCCCACAATTTTAATTGAATTGAATTCCCAAAATTTAATTGAAGTAGAGGTGCAAATTTTTACCGGTTCTTGTATTGGGCATTACTCAGACACTTTGACAGACTCGAAAGTTCTGTGGTTTTGAACGGGGTATTCCTCATCAGTGCTCTAAATCCACCCCTTCCACTGGTCTTTTCTTGTATCATCAGGAGGGCAGGGAACAGACGCTTCAAGAACCACAGAAATCAACCATGCTCAGCTCAGCCAACAGGACTCTTCACTTCCCCCTGGGCAAGGTGTTGTTTATATTCTGGGGTTAGTTGCCTACCTAAAATTCTAAGGTCTCTGATGTGAGTCTATTCAGAAATGGTTTTCTCTACTGTTTTTCTGTAACACTTTCTGTGTGCATGCAAATATCTCCCAGGAATGACGCTAGAATTCCCCCACCCTTTTTCTGGTGATTGCAAGTAAAGCTTGAAGTCATGTCAGGGCTTGCAGTCCTTGCCAGGCTGTTCCTTCACCTCTGTTGCATCTCCTGCTCAGACAATTAGCAGGAGGTACAGTAGCCTGCCTGTTATTTGTTCTCGAGTTGAAAAACCTCAACTTGCTATTCACCATTTTCTCACTTTTGTCAGTTTTGCAGCAGTGGCACTGCTCTGATCTTACTGATTTACCTCTGAGACCGTTTGGTAGCGATGGATGAAAAAGCAAAGCGGAGTTTAGATCTGCATTCACTCATCTGTTATTTTAATGCTAAATCCCAACGATAAATATTATTGTTATATTACTGGTGATTAAAATATACAAGAAAAAGAGTCCCAGGCTTCTTTACTGAGTCGAGGGGGGGACAACCCATGTTGAAAAGGGTAAAAGCTGGAGAGCCTGGTAGGTATGTCCATTTTAAATGTGTGCCATGTGTGCTGAGGGTGACTTGGTTCACACAGAATATTTGCAGTCAGGTCAAAAATAGAACTCATAACTCGCATGCTTGTGCTTCCTCAGTCCAATCGCTTCAGAAACAAATCTTCACATTACTTAAAAAAACCAGAACTAGAACATGACCTCTGGAGTTTGCATTGATTGCCTGTTGATGTGGAGTGAGAGTGGGGTGAAAGGCAATGGACAAAAAGGGGACAATATATTGTGAAGCTTATGCAGATGTGAGTGCTCTACCTGCCCTGACTTTCTAGTACTTTGATCTTCATGGGTGTTAGTCCAGCACTCCTTTAAATACCAGATTAATACAGATATTTCAGACCTAGTGCTAGTACAGCTGTGATGTATTACTCTATTTCACCAGGACTAGGGATTATACGTAGTAAATAAACTGCAGACAATTGCATTCTCGGTTGCAGCTGGCTTGTTTCCTAAATATTAATACTAATACTACAGTGAAAAAGTAAAACAATTCAAAAGAACTGGTTGCAAAATCTGTACAGGTGTAAAAGTTAAGCATATGGCAGAGAGGAGATTGCCAATGAGAATGACAGATGATTAACATTCATTAAAACTTTCAATTAACACCTAGAAAAATTCCGTAAAATAATATTGCATGTAAATAATGTGTGATGTCTCCAACTATTCCTCTGTTTTTAAGAGAAAGGAACAGTGAGAAAGAGAAGCAGAGAAGTCTATTTTCAAAATACTTAATACTAAGATTTTTTTAGCCCTTGGTTTGTTTTGGAGTTCAGTGTTCTAGTGATGAATAAATCAAGTCTGAGCTGTCAGTATGGGAAAAGATTTGGTCTGGATAAAAGTTATTCCTAGATTTTCTTATCCATGTTTTTATAGTGAGCAGGAGAGAGAACCCGTAAGAAACTGCAGGGCAATGTGAAAGATGCTCTGATCAGTTAGCTAATTACAGTGGCAGTCCTGCCTATGTCATTTCATGTTGCTGTCAGCTCCAGTGGGATCTCTCCACATTATGGAGGATTCTAGGTCCGTGCATTTCTTGTTGGTGCATACACATGAACTAAAGAAGAAACCTCTGTCTCATCTAAGTAAGTGATAGCTTACTTCGTAATGATAGTAAATTAAAAAGTCAACATTATAAGCTGACTTAGGTAATATGTAGTTCTATTATTCAGTTAACATCAGCTGTTAACATTTGAAAAAAGCTTCCAAAATCAGACATGCCCTGGCTGCTTTGACCCAAAGAATTCTGTTACTGGAAGGAAGGAGGCATCTTTGTCCAAAGCAGGTGTGGGGTTCCAACAACGCAAATAAATTAATTCATATGGATGTTCTGACCCTTGGGATTTTGCTTGTTTGTTTCCGAAAGCATCTAATGGCACTAGCACGTGCAGTCTTTTGTCTCTTTTTCGTTACTTTTCCCTTCTTCCTTAAAATGCTATTTCGTAGGTTAAGAGTGTGTGTATATGTTGTCGTGTTTTCACACTGTTGATATCTTAGAGCTGCCATTTGTTTGAGATAGCTGAGGATTCACGAAGAGGATGGGATGGATACTAAAAATACCGTGAAACAGCTTGATTACTAAGGATCTCTGTGTTTGGGATTGTGGGAGGGATGGAGGGATAAATAAGAAGCCCTCTGTCAAAAATATAAATTAAAGTGCTAGGCACCTACTTGGGCCACTATTTTATGGAGGTGGTTAAGAACTGTTTTTTCCCATTTTTAAAGTTGCCTGTCACTGCATTCCTTCTACCCCCACCTGTAATTATTGACTAGACTTTGCCATATCAAGAGGGCAGCTCCTTTTTCACCCAGCTGCATCTGCACTCCAGCATGGGCTGTGCCCAGCAGAGAGCCCTGGCCCTGACACCAGTTCCATGGGCTGGCGTAGGTCCATTATGCTTTAGGCCAATGCCCATCTGCATTGAATGAGCCAGTATTGCAAAGGTGTGGATCTGTGTTTTTCCTGGTCCTTGTGGTGTCCCTGGTGTGTTTTTTTGGCCCCTGTTATGTTCTGGCAATTCAAAAATCCAAGAATACTGATCAGATAGTAGGCAGAGTAGTGTGGGGGGGGAGGTGATTTTTCTGTAAAATGCCATTGGGTTGTGTGTTTCACTGTTCCGGGCTGTTGGTTTGTGAGTGTTAGAGGATGAGAGATCTGCCAGAAGGGTTGAAGGAGCCAAATCTGGCCTTACATGTAGACATACTGTTTGTGTAGCATTCGTGCTGGGATAAACTCTCCTGTCAGACTGTTTCCCCTTGGAGCATCCTCACAGCTTGTTCCAGAAGGGAACTAGGGGTGTTTATTACAGTGTTGACAGTCAGGGAACCTCAATACAGGAGTAAAATATGAAAGCGAACTAAATAAACCATGTGCACACATCCACCCTTCCAGCTGGAGATTAAATGAGAAAGCTGAGTTGAAGAGGCAGCATCAATTTCAGCAGACTTGCAAAGGGCTTTGGCCTCTTCATTCAGTCCTGGGGATCCCCTCCCTGAAGAACATGCAGGTGATGGGGTATGGGTCAATAAAAGTAGAATTGGAAGCAACAGAAGGAAAAAGAAAAAATTGCTGTCTTATTGCATTTGGCTGCTCTTGGATTGCTGTTTTCAAAAGTTATTCGCAGTGGCATCTCTTGGCTTCCAGGAAGGCGATGGGAATTTTATAACTGACGTCAGTTGGAGCAAAATGGGACTGATTTTAAGTGCTTTTTTTATAACCCTATCCCTAGTGTACAGCCAGTTTCATTGTTTTCCCTGATGTGTTTGTGGGTGTTGCATAGATCAAGAGAGAAAAAATAGTACTTAAGAAAGACAAGTTGTGATTGTGAAACCAGAAAACCACCAGAGAGGCTCTGGGGGGCAGCTGTGGGGCTCATGAATCTGATAGTTAATGATAAAGATTTGAGTGGATTTCAGTATGACACTATTACTTTGAGCACCTTTCCTTCCCAGAGGACATCATCAATAAAGTCCACCCTCTCTGACATAAGAAAATCCAGAGCAGTTCTACTGATGAGCTCGTGATTTGCTGCAGATGAGTTCAGCCCTTTGGATTCCAGCTTGTGTTGGCCACCTAAAGCCTGACACCCCTCATAAGTTCATGCATTTGGCATGGGATGTAGGAAGAATACATATTTTCCTACAGCATTTTGACAGGCTGATCCATGGTGAGACCTTTATACTGTGATGTTTACTCTCCCTTGATCCGTGTCTGACATTCACTAACATGGATGGCCAGTATATGTGTGTGTAGAAAGGCTATTCAGATCTAAGACTTGCTTATCACAGCACTGAAGCTAATCCCTTCACTCTGCTAAGGTCAAGGTTGAAAGATGACTCCAAAGAACAAAGGGAAGACAGATTTGAAAATGGATACAGGGAGAATAGACAAAATATGATGCTGTAAATGTTGGTTTGTAGTCTCTCCCTTCTTCCCGTGTCATCCTTTTGTCTTTCACTGTCACAGGTTATTCATTAAGTATTTACTGAAATACTTGGGGAAAAAGCATTTGTCTAACAGTTGAAGGGCTGATTTTGGATTAAGTAATTAGGTGGTGGATTTAAATTTTGAGAATTCATACCAAATGTCCGACGGTGAAGTCAAAAGTTATCTCTGCAAACTGCGTTGGTCTGATCGCACGTAGTCTCACTTGCTGCAATAGAGTGTTCTCACGATATATGGGGGAAAATTGTGGTATGTGGGGCAAAAGAGTGATTAGACTGATCAGCCTTTTCCCTGTCTCCAGGGGATTGCTTTTTAGGTCAGTCAAGAGAAATCTGTGTGGAATGTAATGGCATTTGTTGAGCAATCAGGAACTTACCCTTGAGCCTACAAACTGCTCTTGTAGTATTTAGCAAGTTTAAAAAAGAAGAAGAAAAGGATATAATCTGAGTGTCTTTTGCATTTTTGCCTCTCTTTAACCAAGGAATAATAGATGTTTGGCACTGGCAGGAGTGTGTCATGCTGTAGTTATGTTACTGTTTTTAAGTGTGTGGTTTAAAAATCATATGAGGGATAGTCTTAGTACAGCAAAGTTGGAGGATCTAATAAGTCTGTTTTTCAGTAGTCATATATCATGATATGTAATACAGTATTTTTTTAACTTATAAATGCAGTGTAACATATGGGAAGAAGCCAAGCCTTGCACTGAAAACATTGATTTCCTTGATCTATGTTCTGTATATTTCTTTGGGTTTTATTTGAACAATACTAGTAAAAAACCCACCTCTCTCTTTGCCTCTGTGTCTCCTTCTAGTAGAAAGAAATAATAAGGTTTTCATGTGTGGGCGTATCATCTTTGTATCTACTCTGAAAACCTTATGTGAAAAGAGCACTAAAATTACGATTAAGTGGGGTAGATTTGTAAAAGTGGACTCTTTAAGATAGCATTTAAGTGTGTAAGATGAGATAACTTCCTGCTCCAGAGCTCGTTTAATCATATGTATCCTGACACAACAAGAGCGGCAGAAGTCTGTGACTGCTGTACAGTGAAGACAGCAGTCGTTTCAAACCTCAGTAGCCGCTCAGGTGAGTGTTTCTGCCTACCTTTGGTGGGTTTTTCTTGAGAGTGAAAGATGTGTTCGTTAAATCCCTGGTTGTTCAAGTTGTTTTGGAAGAGGAAAACCTTTTTGGGTACTCCCAAATTCAAATGGAAGTCAGTGAGGCTTTGCATGCAGCCGTCTACATATTGTCTGGCAGGACTTTGGCCTAAGTTCTCTGGCTCATGATCTGAGAAGAGAGAGTTCACCAATCCATTGTGAGAAGGCTGGGGGTTTTTTTCTGCCGTTGTATCTATAAACCCTGAGATTTGTCATTATTTGAAAAGAATTTTGGGGTTTTTTTTCTTTTTTTTTTTGGTTTGGAGCATACCATGTCCTAGCGTCATCCGAGTTTAGCACATCGTTTTGCTTTCAATGTTGGAAAGCCAAAGCTCTCAAAGATTTTAAATTATCTGATAGTATTTAATCAGTTCATAGACTGTGCGTGCTTGAATAGTAAGCACTCCTGAAGAGCTTGCACCTTTAAAAAAAAAAAGTGAAGTACATTGATAATATTGCAGAGTGTGGAGAGGTTTAAAATTATTGGAGCACTTAATTTTTTCTATAATTACTTCAATTTGAAGGGAACTAGGCAAAATACCAAGCTGAAAATGAGTTGCACTAATCGAAAAATTCATCAGTCAGAAAGTAGGATTTAAACCAAAACGCCCAATTAGAACAAAAAAAAAAAAAAAAAAAGCCTGACTCTAAAAAATTGGAACTAAAGCCTTAAAGTGATGAGCCTTGAATTCTTTGGTGTTGGTTCCATTTCACTGGAAGCACCAGAGGAGCTAAGGTGGAGTTGGAGGTGCCTTACTGGAAAGGAAAGCAGTGCACAGGGAAACTCTGTCTCCTTGCATTGCACCACAGCAGATAACAATCAAATGTGAGGATAGATCAGCTAAATGTTAATATCTTTTTATAGTAAGCTGACAATAAGATTAAAAAAAAAAAAAAACACCACTGTGGATACCTTATGGCAGGTAATGAGCTTTTTGGTACAGTGTAATTATATGTAATAGTGATTCAATGAGCCTTACTAAAAACAAGAATAAGTTCTATCCCTTGAAAGGTACCGCACAAAACAAAGCAAAAATGAGGCATGTTGCTGCAGCTCAAGGCTCTTCTGAAGTTTTCAAGTCAATGAGTTTACTATTCAAAGTCAGGTTTGGCTAATACTCTGGTTTTTTGGTCTGACTTAAATCTGGCATAAGGATCAATTCTTACTAAGCAAGGGAGAGCAAAAAAGATTTATTTTTGAAAGAGGATGAAATACTAAGTGTGCATATTATATGTCACTGGAACTTAGTAGGTCCTAACGAATCTTTACCGCATATGGTTTCAGCACAGAACAAGGTAGATTTTCATATACCACGTTTCCTTGGATTGTTGGCACTCATACAAATAGACATCCAGCTTTCAGTATGTCATCTTTGAATCCATGGACTGGAACGTCATTATGGACTTACGTATCTTTCTGAACTGTGTTCAGCCTTTTTTGCCATCGTGCACAATTTTGTGATACTGTGCTTTGGTAAGATGTAGACAACTGCTGTAATTTCCTCTTCTGCCTGTTGTTTTGCACCACACAGAAGGTTGCGAGATGCAGAGGCACAGCAGGTGGGTAGTGGCAAACATCCAGGGGAAGGCACTTGATGCACTCTCTGTTCTCTGTGGATCCTGGCAGTGTGTTGGTCACCACTGGGTTGATGTGAAGGTGGCACTGTTTGCATTTTGTCTGAGGTCCTGGTGTTGGCAGCTGGCTTCACAGTAATCCTGGCAACAACAATTTCCCTGGCTTGGATCACCACCTGGGTAGCTGCAGGATTGTTGGTTGTGCTGGTTGTTCCCAAACCACGTGTAAAGAAAGGATATGAGGAAGGTCTCTTGCTGCTTTTAATCTTTGTCATTTCTCACACAAAAATGTGTCTGGGCCAGAATGTGTGACCAGTGGGTAAGTGGAGTTCAAATTAATTTTGTAGTGAATCACGAGTGAAGAAAATAAATACACTTCCTTTTTATTTGGAGTTTAATAATTTAGTGACTGTTCTGTACTCCTTTTGTTCCTACAGGAAAATGTTGTGTTTTGTCTGTGGCCCTGTTGGCAGGACTGATCTGGGCCCACTGCCCTTTCCAAAGTAGCAAAAAGGTTTGAGAGAAGGAAACCTTCATCCAAGCCCTTGTGTTTCTTAGCTAGGGAACACTAATCTGACCTGCAGTAAAAGAATCACTACTTGGCTTGAATGCAAAATGAAGTCTGCTTCAGAGGGTAATATGGGAAAAAAAATATTTGTAGCCTTGGCCCTCACACTTGTCTCACTGGGAGGTGCCAGGGGATGCCCAGTGTTGGCTGTGACAGTAGCAGGAGCAGTGAGGATGGACACACGAAGCCTGTGTGGGACTCAGAGCAGCAAATACAGGGAACATCTCTTGGTTGATAAAACCAAGGGGCCTGGAAGAGTTGCAGCTTTCTCCTCACAGCTTCTTTTCCCCTCATCCTTGTGGTCTTGGGAGGACTTGAGCTGTGTGTCTCATGCAGAGCTCCCTGGAGGTGGAGTAAGGCCAGTAGGTTGGAGGTGGGCAGTGGTAGAGCCTGTGGGGAAGAAAAGTGCTCAGTGTTTTGGTCAGATTGTACTTCTGCTCTTCTTAAAAGCGTGTGTTGCTTTAGGGTTGATGGATGCAACTATGTTCAGATGAGCTCAATATGGGCCCAAATTGTGAGGCAAATTAAAGGAAAACACTTGTTGCTGTGAAAACAGTATGTGGTTAGGCCTGTTATTATTTTCTAAATATCCTGCCTTATTTACTTAGACATGATGACAGATAATTAAAATTTTATAGCCTTCCGTCAAAGAAATGAATGAAAGATCACATTTTTATAGAAACTTGAGAGTTACTTTGGTCAGGGCTGGAAAAATTTCCCTGGACCACCATTCACATTGTGTCTGAGCTTCTATCACGCCTGTTGTGCTGTATTGGCCTCCTCACCAGCCCATAACTCATAATGTCCTCTCTTTTGGTGTCCTTTTCCTGTTCTACATACACCTCAAGTTTTCCTCATTCCAATCTTTTAGCTGTGGTCTAGCCTGCTACAGATAGTGTGCAACTATTGATCTGAGCTAATACTGTGAGCAATTATTTTTACTTTTATTATGTGCTTTTTTTTCCCCCCCAGAAATGTACACAATATTTCAAATTTAGAAAATCATTTCAAACTCTAGAGTACTTGATCACCACTTCAGATGACCCAATTGCATGTCAGATTTTTACTTCTGGTAATCTGCTTTCATTCTTTCCTTGAATCCTCTTTTTCATTCTCCCTCTTGCTGGTGGTAATAAGAAATCATCCTCAGGAGGAGAGATATTCTGTAAGTTGCAGAGCTGGCAGTTAATTCTCTAAGTAGCCACAGGTTTTGGGTTTCTCCCCCTCTTCTCACCAGTCCTTAATCCTATCTTCAGTGCAGAATGAAAAGAAGTGAGAGGAGTAATAGTGATGGTTGGCTGTATAGCAAGTCCACTGCGTTTTGATTAACCTTAGGCACCGTTTGCTTGGATTTGGGATCCATTCATCAACATGGACACAAACTCGGAGAAATTAAATCCCAGCTGTGTTTTCCGAAGGGAATTTGCTCTTGTCTCCTTGTATTGGAAACCAAATTCGCACCTTTGAGCAATGGTGATGGCAGAGGGGAGAAGAGAAGCTGCACCTTTTTGAATCTATTTGGATATTTTTGCATTAGTTTTTATTCTTCTGTTACTCCATGCTTGGTAGTATTGGAAAAAAATGTTGTCCAATATACTTACTTAAATAATAAAAGCTATTCTTTTTTACTTCTCAGTGAATGTTACTTGCTTTGAAGAGCAACAAAGCTGGCTCATATGATCTCTTATTGTCCCTCCTGTGTTGTGTCTCTGTAACATATCTGTGAATACCTGCAAATGCTTCCTAAGATTATACCTCTTCTGGAAATAAGTATTTTGGTGGAAATATAGTAGTAAATCCCAAATATTCCAGTCATCAATCCCCTATTACCCCGCTTCAACACGTGCAGTGCATTCTGTTTCTTGGTTTTAATCATCCTTTTTTTGTTGGCTTCCCAATGCTTATACAATCACAGGATATTTTAGAGACCTGCAAAGGGCACGTGGCTCTACCCCACAATAAAGACAAGACCAGCTTTGAATTTAGATCATATTTTGAAGTTAAACCAGGTTTATTGGGTCACCAATTGTCCCGAGAACTCCTGAGGATTAGGCACCAAACAGATATAAGTAGAATTGCAGAGTTTTCCTCCACACGGCCCAGCCATGTAAACTCCAACATTCACACCTCAGATGGGCACCCTGAAGGAGAGCTCCTCAGGTGCCAGAGACACACATCCCCTGGGAGGGGTACGAGGGCTTAGGGACAAAAGGTTTCCTGCTTCCTGCTCTTACAGTGCTCTATGGGTCACAGTGAGTGGTACCAGCCTCTTCTGCAGAAACTTTGTGGAGTTCACTGCTGAAATGTATGGTCTAACTTACTTTATTTTGAATGCAAATATGGGTGTTTTCATCCTCACACTCATTAATCGCTCCAAGTCCTGCCAAGCTCTCTTAGCTAGTGTCTCAAGTTAATTGCATGTTACAGAGTGTCTGGATCTTTTTATAGTTCTTGAAGAAGCGTTTTAATTTTAAATACATTGTATGCCCTTTAACTGTGTGCCTCCTGTTAAGAAAAGAGGTAAATATGAGCAAATGATCTCTGTACCATTTACCATTTCACATTAATGCCCTCTATGAACTACATTTTTTTCAGCATGTCTTGTAAATTTATCCCACGCTTCAGAGTATGGGAATGAGAGGAAAGAGTTTCTTTCCAATTTGTCCATTTTAAGAGAGAATAATCAGAACTAACATGACTGGCAAACATTGTTTTTAAAACAGAGGGCTCAGTCCACAGAGGATTTGATGGGAAGTTCTGCCAATTCTTTTATTTCAACAAGGTACAATCATGGTACAGGAGTCCTTTTTCCAGCCTTTTCAACAAGTGCTGAATGACTGTGGACTCCTTCAAAGTGCCTGTGAACAGTAGCTGGGAAAAGCAAGCAGTTCTCAATAGGCTTGAATTTGTTCACGGGGCTGAGGTTTTACTGGAAAGCTGTAAGGTTTCTACAAAGTAATGAAGATCATAATGTATTTTATTGACTACTGGTAGTCAATGGACTAAAAGTGAAAGACACAGGCTGTACCTGTTATAATCAGTGGCACCAGAATGGGGTGTCACAGTCCACAGTGTCACAGAGTGGTCACACGTCCTTTCTAGTGCTTGGCATTTTTGTGGGAAGCCACAGAACGTGACTCATCTGGCTGCAAGCTAATGCTTAGTTTTTTCATGATACACCCTGTCACATAAGCATCAGCAACTTTCCTGATGATGCAGTGGGAACACCAGGCTGAGGGGCAGGAGGAGAAAGAGAAAACTCTCCTTTAGCAGGTGCTGAATTTTGCATTGGCTCCTGACTCTGGGTCACAGCAGACCCTGCTTTGAACAGTAAGTTAGACAAAAGACCTGCTGAGATTCCTTTGAACCTGATTTTCTTTCCATCATCTTATGGAAGTGATGGTGGAACTGCAGCATTTCTTTCAAACACCTAAGTTGGTTTTGGGGTTTTTTTCCAAACTGCTATGTCTAAAGTAGCTGGAGGAGGGGATTTAGCAGTTAGATGGATAAAAATATGGATTCTGCTTGTAGAGTTTCCTTCTTGGAGAAAGCTGCCACCCTGCACATGTGAACTGACTTCCTCTGTGCTACACTGCTGTCCTGACTGCAGATTGGTGCTGTGTGAGCCCCATTGTGGGATTTTGTTTTGTCTCAAATGGCACAGGTGTGGTTGGATCTATTTTGAGGCCAAGCATGGGCTGATATTTTTTGTGCCACTGTGAAGCTCTTTGTCACAGGAGGCTGAGGATGGTTTAAAGTATAACTCTGCTAACAAGCAAATGGTCGATAGAAGAAAAGTCCATCAGAGATGTTGAATACAAAGTAGATACTGCCTTGAGGCTCTGTCTTGGGGTACTTGGGAAGTGTGTGCACTGTAGGTTGCAAGAAATTGGGAAGATACACCCGTGGAGGAATCACTGTCTCTCTAACTCTCTTACACAGTCTCTCCCTGGGTATGTGTTCCTAGTTATTTCCAGAGAAAGGAATGGATGGGCTTTTTTTTCTGACTGTGTATGACCTTTTATACAACCCCTTCAAGTCTTTCTGAAATCTGCTTTATATGGTTGTGAGAACTGGGGAGTGTAGCTGAACTGCTGCTACTCTTTGTGGTGAGAATTTGCTACTTGGAGTTGAAATAGCTTTGGACTACTTGATGACGTGTATTGCCGTTTCAGAAAAACCAATCCAGTATACTAAATGTCATTGTTATCTTTTATTATTAGACTTCTGTTTGCAGAACCAGCTGTCACTGTAAAGCAAACTGAGATCTTGACTGATGAAGTCAGAGCCCATTAAAACGGGCTAAAGACTGAATATCCTGCATCAGGTTACTTTGCTGTTGTACTCAAGTGTGCTTAGGTATGAGTACTGTTCCTCTGAGATCTTAATAAAACCTGGGTGAGACTTTATAAACCTCTCTTACTATGTAAAACTGATCCACAAAACTGACTGTGCAGCAAGGAAATACTGAATGAGGGATTAATGATTATGCGTTTACTTGCCATTTGTAAACAGGACCAAAAAAAAAAAGATAAACTAATTGTGGGGGTTTTTTAATTCTCTTTTGTGATCCCTATTTTAAAATAGCTCTTACAGCACTTCTTGGGAATTAAGGGTCCAAATCTTCAAGTTAGGTCTCTCTGATCTTACTCATTTTAAATTTCATACTCACGCTGAAGTTAGACCTTCTCCTCTGTGAGCAAGACCTGGTTTTGGGGATGGTGTGTGCCTGGGAGCTTGTTTATGGGCTGTAGGATTTGCATAGCCTTGTTTGTTTAATCTTGTAGACTAGTTATGGGCTTACATTGTTTTTCAATGTCTGTCTGGTTTGTTTTCTCAAAGTGATGGGCAGGCCTTTCCCAAACAACTCTGATCCTCTAATTGATCTGATTTTGGAGCTCACATTGAATTCAGTACATGTTCTGAGCATGGAACAATTACAGGATCAGGACAATGTCTATTTAAGTCCAGTCAAGTCATATAAAAGTGTCTTTTCCCCCTCTTTTCCAGCAGTAAATTGATTTCATGCTTTTCAATCTCCCAGCATATTTATTAAACTATTATTTATTCATTTAGTTCCTTTATTATTCAATTTTATAACCAAATGTGGCTTTGGTCTGTAGAAGAAAGAGTGGAAAACACTTGGATTTTTTTTCCCCCTCATAAAGTACATATAGTTTTGCCTCTTTTTTAAGATGCAACACTGCTGTGCACCTTGGAACAATAGTGTCTAACAGCTCTCAACAACAGAAGTGGGAATAATGGCAGGGGTAGCAAAGACATGAAGAATTTTGAAAAGCAATATTCGTCAATGTTGGGAAAGTAATAAAAGGTCAGAACAAACCTCAATAGAAAAGCCATTATGAAGGGAATGGGCAGAATTCTGGTTTTGTGTTGATGTCAAGGCTTTGGATTTGTTTAATTTCCATTCTGACAAATTTTATTTAATTTAATTCAGATTATTGTTATTTGCTCTAACGCACACAGTTTTACTAGGTATGATTTGAACAGTGCACAACTGTAAATGGCTAGGTTTTAGAGACTTAGTTCTCATTCTCTTTTTATTTGGAACCTTCTGTATAATGAATTCTTAACCAAGAATTATTGTTTATTTACTCAGAGCCAGGCTGTGCTACCAAAATACAGACTGAGTAGGACCATACTCTACTGTTAGCCCTGCTAACTGCTGCAGGGCTGCTTACAAAGGAGGGTGTTGAAAATGTTCCATCTAAAGTCATTCAGAAGTGCTTCCAGTACTTGACTTCCCTGTGTCTGCAGTCAGTGTTGAAATCTCCATTGACCTCCATGCCAGCAAAACTAAGCTGGCTGTGAGTGGTGGTGAATGGTGTCACATTCAGTTGGCAGCTGGTCACTAGTGGTGTCCCCCAGGGATCGGTGTTGGGCTTGGTCCTGTTTAATATCTTTACTGATGATCTTGATGAGGAGATTGAGTCCACCATTGGTAAGTTTGCAAATGACACCAAGTTGGGAGTGAGTGTCGATCTGTTAGAGGGTAGGAGGGCTCTGCAGAGAGACCTTGACAGGCGGGATAGATGGGCACATTCTAATAGGATGAGATTTAACAGGTCCAAGTGCTGGGTGCTTCACTTTGGCCACATGAACCCCATGCAGAGCTGTAGGTCAGGGAGAGTGCCTGGAGAGCGGCCAGGCAGAAAGGAACCTGGAGGTACTGATTGACAGGAAACTGAACATGAGCCAGCAGTGTGCCCAGGTGGACAAGACGGCCAATGGCATCCTGGCCTGTATCAGGAACAGTGTGGCCAGCAGGACCAGGGAAGTGATTCTTCCCCTGCACTCAGCATTCTTCCCCTGACTCTTGACTGGTGAAGGGACTGGAGCACAAGCCTTGTGGGGACTGGCTGAGCGAGCTGAGGTTGTTTAGCCTGAGAAGAGGAGGCTGAGGGGAGACCTTATTGCTTTCTACAACTACCTGAAAGGAGGTTGTAGCCAGGTGGGGGTCAGTCTCTTCTCTCAGGCAACCAGTGACAGAACAAGAGGGGACAGTCTCAAGCTGCACCAGGTGAAGTTTAGGTTGGAAGTTAGGTGTGAGTGTGGCGTGGGGAGAGCCTGCACAGCTCAAGCTTGTTCCTCTCAGTTGCATTTCATTTTTTGGGGGGCTCATTTTGATTTCTTTCAGCCATGTCTGATAGTTAGATCCCACTGTAGATAGTGCTGGAAGTCTGGAAGGTCTATAGAAATGTCCTTCCAGAGCTTTTAAAGAAAGATTAGACATCCATTTCAGCAAAGAAACAGCCAGACCCGATGACCAGTCCCCTCTGGGAGCTTTTATCCAGACTTTTTTTTTTTTTTACTGAAGGTTTTTCAAACAATTATCAGAGGCTGTTTCTGGGCTTGTTTTGTAGTAAGGGGTGGTGATTTAAAAGCACTCACGCTTTTTCTCTGCTGTTATGGGATTAAATACTAAAGCTGTCGTTTACCTCAGAGGCAGATGAACTTTGCTGCAGGCTGATGTCTGGAAATCTCCAGCCTAGAAGTCTAGTGAGCCCCATATGCAATCCACCACTGCCACAGTAGAGGTTAGTCTCAAATATAAGCAGTGAGTACAACAGCTGTCACACTACTGTTCAAAAGATGCAGGTCCCCAAATAAACAACTTTTTACTTCACCATTTCCTCTTCCATTATGCACAGGGAGGAGTTTTCTGTTTTCTTTTATGTGTCTTCATTTGTTTTTGCCAAGTGCACTTAGCAGATGAGAGAGCACCCTTGCTTGCCTTTGCTGGGTATGAGCGTTCTGAAAAATGAACACAAAATGCATTCGGACTCTCTTTCACATCCAGAGTTTGGAATTTTAAATAATTATAATGGCAAGCATTGCTTACATTTTGAATTAAGTTTGCCTTTTTTTCCCCCTGCCATTTTTTAGTTAGAAATTGTTAGACTAACATGTTCCTTGAAAATTGTTTTGCCACTGGGAAAAGGAAATGTTTTCAATATTTATATTTAATTGAAGACTGGCTTATCCTTTTTCTTTCCTTTTTTAACCTCTCCAAACATGTGCTTTTCAGATTCTTTCTTAGCTGTCTCAGTTTCCCCTATGCCCTTTCTGGTTGACTTTGTTAGTGTGGTACATTCCTTTTTTGGAGTTCTACATTTCTCGTTTTTTGTCCTCCAGTGAATTATTCAGATGGGATTCTTGGCTGCCGACATCTGTCTCACTCTGGGTACCAGTGTTTGCTATCATCTCTCTCATGGGAAACTGGGCTTTTGTCCGTCTTCCTCCAGGGAGTCTACATGGAGAATCAAGGTACAAAGTTGTCGCTTGCCAGAGGAGACTTTCATGTGTGTCGTGGCACATGATAGAGATGGGCATTTATTTGAATTTCTCAACTGAGTGGTTCTGTTCCTGAGGTTCTACAGTTGTCGTGTGCTTCAGGCTCCCAAAAGTTTTGTCAGCAGGGGTGCCTCTATATGCACTTCAGACCCTTAAGGAGAGTGAAGGTATCCGAGTTGTCAGATTGGCCAACACTTGCTTTAAAGTGTTGGGTAAGTTTACTAGGAAGAAGATCTCCTTTTCATCTAATGAAGCAATGAAACTTGAAACCAGGCTACCAGCAAAAAGGGTGAAACAGTAAAATAAACCTCCAGATTGTTTGCAGCCTTCCAGTACCTGAGGGGAACCTACAAGAGAAGTTGAGAGACTATTTACAAGGGCTTCAAGTGGCAGGACAAGATGCAATGGCTTCAAATTGAAAGAGAGTAGGTTTAGATTAAATATTAGGAAAATATTATTTCCTGTCAAGGTCGTGAGTCACTGGCAAAGGTTGTCCAGAGAAGCTGTGGGTTCCCCATTCCTAGAAGTGTTCAGGGCCGGGTTGGATAGAGCTCTGAGCAACCTGATCTAGTGGAAGATGTCTCTGCCTGTTGAAGAGGGGTTGGAACTACATGAGCTTTAATGTCCCTTCCAACCCAGGCCATTTTATGATTCTATGATTTTGTGATTATATTCACAGCCTTCTCTTTTGTTGCATTATGTCAGGAGAAGTTCAGATTGGACATTAGGAAAACTTTCTTCACTTAAAGGGTGATGAGTTCATGGAACAGGCTCCCCAGGGAAGTGGTCATGGTAGCAGGTCTGTCCAAGTCCAAGGACTCCCTGTATGATGCTTTTAGTCGTATAGTTTAGTGCAAGGTAGTCCTGCAAGGAGCAGGGAATTGGACTCAGTGACCCTTATGGTCCCTTCCAACTTGAGATATTCTATGATTTTCTGAGTAGCAACTAAGCTGGTACAAGGACTGACAGCCTAACCCCCACCTATACCACTAGCTCTGAAAAATTCTGTTGTACTGCCCCTTTATTCTGCCTTCACATCAAATGTGATCACCTTTCACTGCTCTTTCTGCAAAGGGCTCTGTCTGCAGTGAACAGCAGCATGATCCACACAAGTGAGTGGGATCTCTGGGATCTTTGCTTTCCCTGTCCTGCAGGCTGCTTTGAGTTTATGGTCCCTCTGTGGTCTTTAACCGGCTCAGTTGGAAAGAGTTTACTTGCTGTTTACAGCGTATTCCAAAGGAAATATTATTTGCACATACATGTTAGAACTTCATAGGGATCATGTTATTTCCTAGTAAGATAAAACTTTAGACTTTGTGCTCATAGTGCTTTGTCCCTCTGCCTTTCTTCAATCCATCCTCCTTCCACGTGTCCTTTTTTCCTTTCTTTTCACTGCTATCATGTGTCAACTGCGTCCTGTAACAATTGCTGTCTATAGCTCATTGTTTCAAAGCAATTAACTTGTTACATAGAGTAGGATAAAGAAGATTAAATGAATTCCAAGCATATGTCCCCTTGCCTGGTCAGGTTTCAGTGCAGTCCTACCAAGTCTCCAACTCGGAGTATTCTGTGGCTCTGTGAAAATAACAGAGCAGCAGAGTCTATTTTGCCTCAGAGAGACCCTTGCAAGTAAAGCCAGTCAGTGTGAAATATTCCTGATAGCTGTTTCTGTGTTTTAGTTTAAATTAATAGGCTAAGGTTGGAAACCTAATTCTTCTCATGTTGTAAACATTTTTCATACCAATGTCAATTATGTATCGTTCTTTCTAATCCATTCATGAGCATTTTTCGTCTTTCAGCACAGCATGATTTACTACAGTGGACAAAGAAACCGAAAACAGAGTTGGAATCACAGAGCCATCACTAAAGGGAATAGTTACTCCTTTAATTTATGATTTTATTCCCCACCCCTCCCTGAGATTATTTGGCTTTGTGTCCCTGTCTCTCTCTCTTACAGGCTTACTTTTACGTTTAAGTAAATTGTTATTCTGCTCTGCCTACTTTAAGCATTGCAGGAAAACTTACCTTGGGTTTTCAAAACATTGAAATGACTTATTCTTCATCTAATTGCAATTTGTTTAACTTTATGTCCAGTTTAGAGCTTTGAACTTCTTGTAAAATGCCACATAAAGTACTGGGTGTTCTCGTACTTCCTAATTCTGTCTGGCATTTGGTATAACAATTCTTTCACTATCTGTGAGGGTATGGCTCCTGGCTCTGCCAAGGCAGTCTGATCCACGCCGTTGCTATGAATAGGAGTCTGTCCATGGGCTGCAGTGGGGGTTGATTCAGACTCTTTATTCCTTCACCTTTACAAACTGAATTCCAGGCTATTCTCCATGGTAAAAGTCTTGGCAGTATTGAAGTGAATGGGATATTTGCTGTGGAATTCAAAGGATCCAGGATTTTGGCTAGAATATTTAATATCTCGGAATTCAAAATAACCTATTTTCAGTCCTTGGGTTTGACTCGGACATTCTGCTTTGAGATAGACACAGGAGGTTATGGTGAAATAAAATTTTCATATTGAAGCTTGATTAAGGTCAGAGTTAGTCAGATACTTGGTGTTAACTGCAGCTGTGGAGGACAGAATTTAGTGAAGTCTGTAATTTGCCTATTAAAGGAAATTCTGTGACGTGTCTGAGTCAAGGGGATACCACCCAAGTGATAACTCTGACTTTAAATCTTGGTGTATGTCAGTACTTGCCTTTGACTAATAAAAGTGCATATACTCAGTGCAGAAAGGAAACAAACAGTGTGGTTAAAGCTAATTGTAGGCCTGTTTATTTATATGTATTTTACGGGGCAATATTTCATACACTTGTGAGCCAGCCAGTGAACCCTGAGAAGTCTGATGGTGACTGTTCTTGTCGAGGCTTCACAGGGAGATTTTGCATCTGTGAGCTGAGTGTTTCTCTTGCAACATTAATACCCACAATCAAATGCAAAATCAAAACAAAGAATCACAACTGTTTAGGAACTAGATTCAGAATCGATATCCTGCTTAAATCCCTTAACCACAGCACCTGTATATGTGTAGTATAAACATGGCTTCAAAGAGAACCTATTAGGTAGCAAGGTAACTGGTTTCTTTGAATCCTTACATTAATGAAAATAAATATTGGATTCGGTCGGAACCATAAACAGGAACCACAATCTTCTTCTGAATTGTTACCGTATTTTTCTCTAGAAGTCTTACCAACCAACTGAAGAAGAAAAGAGGTATCCAAGAAACTCATAAATGTAGATTGAATTTCTACAATCATGAAATCTGTGTATAAAAATATATATTAGAATATATGCCTGTGCATATTTTTATTTATTGCATTCGTCTACACATACAAAAGTCTCCACTTAGAATTTCAGAAAGGCCAACACTGCTCTATATTTCATAGTGTTTTAATTTTTAATTCTTTAAAAATCCTCTTCACAATTACTAAGTAACTAAACTCTTAAACTGTTTCTGTCTGCCCCAAGGGTTTTTTCTCCTTCTCTGTGTGTTGAAGGGAAATCTGAGCCTAAGAACACTAAAGAGGAAAAACATGTCTCATCTACTTGTCACGGCATCTATACTTTGCCATTTTTTTGCCACCCAAATGTGACAGGGCAGCACATAAATGTGTGAAGTCTGTCACAAATGGCAGCCAGAGCTGGGAATTCAGGAAAATGAGCTTTGCCTTTTTGAGGCTTTTGCGTTTAAATCCTGCAAAGTGCTGAGTGCCTTCTGAAAGGTTATGCTAAGCCTGCTCAGTGCTAGTTCACGGGAGGTGTTCACCTTGTGGGATTCAGCCTGGAAAAGACATATCTTCTAGATGGAACCCTGTGGGGGATGCGTGGGGTAGGCGAACACGACATGTTCGCCTGTGCTCTCGTGTGTCTCATGTATGTGATGTATCGTACGTCAGAAGTCCCAGGTGTGGCTCAGAAGCGTGGGAATGGCGGCTGTGGAGACAAGAAATTTCTCTTCACCCACAGAAGAGAGTGGCAGCAATGCAGGGAGCAGTGGTGCAGCCCACCCAGTGCAGCAGGATTGTCTCCTTGGAAGTGAGGAGGTGTTCACAGTTCCACGGTATCCGAGTTCCTCCTTCTGAAGTGCTGCTCAGTGTCTCTTTGTGTCCCACATCTGCAGGTGCTCACAATATGCTCAGATTAGAGTTGAGGATAATGTGACAACATGGAGCAGGAGGATGAGACCACTACATTGATCTTACACTAACACTTCAGAGAGAGCATCTGTGCAGTAGTAAAGAGGGGCTGGTTTTTTAGATTAATCATGTGGTGCTCCAGATGTTTTGCCGATCTGCAAGCATTCAGGGCCTTCATGTTCAAACCCCTCTGTATATGTGTCTCTGTGTGTCTCATACATGAGTGTAGTTTATTATTCCATTCAGCAGCACCTGACAACCCTGACCATCCCTGGCCTCAGCCAATCCCTTCTGAGAGAAGGGAGAACCAGCTAGAGGTGACTTTGAGAGGCTCTGTTTGGGCAGGAAAACAGCGTTGTCGTAGGATTTTGAAAGAGGATCTGACCGTGTTTCCACATCCTACCTTTGACAGCACATGGCAGCATGTGCCCCTTCTCTTCCAGGAGACGAGGGTCGATCTGATGTCTTCCCCTCCCTTTTCTCCCTCTCACAAGCACACTGCTCTCTCACTTGGTTGGAGGGTGGTTTGGGAACCAGAAACATCATCAAGCAGCTTGTCTTGGGTGTCTGGCAGGATGGGCAGGGCAAGGGAAGAGCTGTGCGAGGTGTGGAGTGGGCATGTTAAGTTTGCAGTCTGCGCTGTCTTCTGTGGTGAGGTATTTCATGTGGAAGGGAGGGGAGGTTAGAAGGAGAAGGGAGGGGGAGAGAGTGAAATGCAAACATTACCACTACCCTCAGTAAGAGATTTAGATCTCCGTGTTGGCATAAAAAGGTCATTTTGGGCCTGAGGGTTTTGACATTGTTCCTTTAAGTTAGACCCACAACATAAACTATTTTCAACACTTGCCATGAAGAACAAATGACCTTTAGTAACTTGCCCAGAAGACAAATGGTACGTTAACACAATAAATATACTTTGCTAGTATCGTGCTTCTTGCTTTAATTTTCAATTAGAAATGTTACGTTTCCCTCTCCCTTTTACACAGAGGACTGCACTTTCATACTTTGATTTTGTAACAGAGATTTCCTTGCCCTCTGTGGGATTTGTAATATTCACTGATAATTACTGGATATACAGTGAAATTCCTTCTATTCAGGAACAGAATTTTGTGCTCATCTGCTCAGAGTGTGCTGGATGGAGGGTATCTGTGAGGGAAGGAGGAGATAGTTAACAAGCATCACCAGACATGTCTGCTGCAAGAGCAGAGGAAAGGGAGTCCAAGGGACAAACAGTTAGAGCCTGTGCTGGTGAGTACATCTTTTGTTTGACTGAGCTCTGTTAGCATTTAAAGTGAACCGGAAATGAAATTTGAAATTATTTCAGTTTGCATCAATGGAGACACAAGCGTGGGCATTGGCATATTGGCTTCTATTTGGGGAAACGAAGGGCCTTCACTCTTCTCCATGCTTGTTTTTATTTCACTGAAGGTTTCCAGGCTGGGCCATTATGTAGCTTGCTGCCAAAGCACAGACTCGTTGGAGAACCTGAAAGTGCATCCCTGGTTGTGTATGAGTGTGGGAACACCAGGGTTTCAGCTGGAGATGCTCAAGCCATGGCTTGGCCGGCTGCCGATCTCAGCCCCACGCTCAGACTTCCCTGGTGGAAGAAAGGGAAGTCTGCACTGTGCTGGTGTGGGAGGAGAGGACACCTCAGGGAGGAGAGGAGGCAAATGATGAGTAGGGATGCACCTGCTCTATTCCACAAAACCACTGTGACTTCCCTAAAAATGTGAAGAAAGGAATAGCCCATTATGAGATGTTTCCAGAGAGCTGGGTAAACTTTTTGTCAAGGGGATGATGGAAAAGATGTCACTGTCACTAGCAATAAATGCCTGGAAGAAGGAGAGCGTGTTGGTGGTGGGAAGATAGTAGATCAAGAAATGGCACAGCAACAAGGAAATATTTAGAAAAAGGAAAGTGATTTGTCATCCAGTGGAGTCACAGATACAGTTCCTTTAACATTAGCAATGTTTGGAAGGTAGGAAGATCTAATGTATAATGCAGAGGCTCATCTGACATTCCTTAAATGTTAGTTAATTATTTCTAGGGCTGAAATAGAGCTCTTCATCCCAAAGGGATCCAGAACACTTTACACAAACGTAGATTTTTCAATTTGCTGATTAGTTTGAGGATTACAGTTATTTCGCATCAAATAAAAACATTTTGGAAAAGGGTATTATTTTTTAATTATTTCATTTCTGTTTTGTTGTTTGTTTGGGGTTTGGTTTTGTTTGTTTGGATGAGGGGAAGATCTTTTGTTTCAGCTGAACAGAACTTATTTCACAGAATCTACAATGAGAGCTTTCTTTTGAGTTTAGGCTCACAAATACTTCAGAACCTCACTGAGGATGTGCTTAAGTAAAGAATATTTAGGCAAAGCCTCTGCAAATGAAACATTTAAATGCTTTAAGCAGAAATAGCCCTTCTATATCTCCAGAAATATTTGTTTCTTCTTCTATGTCAGTCTGCCAAATGAGTCTGACCTTATATATAAATTAGTCATCCATTTTTTTTTCTTTAATCAGCTGTAACAGTCTTTTTTTTCCCCCTAGCTATACGTTTATGCCCTTTTATGATCATTGGAGTGGGACTTAGAGCTGGAGAAGTGTGATGCTCTGAGGCGTTTTTATTAAGGAAAAGCTGAGCTGGGGAGCAGGAGCTTGAAGTGGAAGGAAGCAAAGGATGAATGAAATGAAAAATGAGGGAAAACTGGAAAGGGTTGGACAATGTGAGTAATGGTGAGAGTTACTCCCCGGAGTAAAAATAGGAGCAAGGAAATAAGGATTAGGGGTATGAAAATGAAAAGGGGAGTTGAGAGGGGGGGGAAAAAAAGGTGACTAAAAAGACAAAAATAGGCCACTCCACCTTTAGTGAATGATTTATTTCTCCATTTTCCTGAGAAATGCCATATATTTCTAAATTTGGAAAGGAGGATACGATGGCTATTTTTAGGAATTACTGATGTTTCTGGCTGCTTATGATTTTGTAGTTAACCAGAGGAAAAAAAAGTAAAACAGAATAATGAATAATGCCAAAGTTAGTAGAACTCAAGAATGTACTTTTGAAAAATAGGACCTCAGTAATACCTAAACTTTCAGGTCATTGTATTTCTAAAGGTGTAGCATGAGACTTATATTCCTTAAATCTCATGTGGATGTTACAGGCATAATCCTGCAAACAGCTGCAGGTCATTGGCTTTTTTTTTTTTTTTCCTTTTAATGGAAACTGATATTCCTGTGCAGTCAGGTGGTTCCAGAATCTAAGGACTTGAGAAAAAACGACTCAATCTTGCTAGACTTGTAGTAAGAAATCACAAAGGTTGGGTGTGCTTTTCATGCTAGTCTTTAGCCCCAGGGGAGAATTCACCCTTAAAAAGTTTTTTTGCAGTGATTTTTCTTCAGGCATTGCAACTGTGTGTCCCTGGTTCCCAGCTTAGGGAGCCTGGATTGTGGTTATTTACTAGAGAAGACTACTGAAAACTGAAAATTCCTGCTGTCAATTCGTCAGTCTCACTTTTTAAATTTTACTCAAAGTTAATCAGTTAAAACGAAGTACTGTTACTGGCCCTTCTAGAACCCCTGAGGCAGGTTTTGCTGCTCTCTCTCTTTTGGTTGTTCATCCTTTTCTAGAACAACACTGGGAGCCTGGAGGATATGTTGGACTAGCAGCCACAGTCAAGCACTCGTGGTGTGAGAAGGGGAAAGGACCAAAAAAACGCAAAAAGACCTGGGTCAGCGGTACAAACAGGGAAATGACACCAGCATGGTGGTGAGACTGAGGATTTCTGCTTCACTGATGATTTCTAACTTTCTTTTTTAATGGGTTTTAGATGTGGATTTTCAAATGAGCTCTTTGATGTAGAGATAAGGCTATGCAAATTTTTTTTACAAGAAAAATACGAGGGAAAATTAAAATGATTCTTACTCTCACTCTCCTCCACAGTCCCTCTCTCTTTCCCCACCATGTTGTATTCAGAGAAGGACATGATTATTGCTTAGTATATCCACAGTCCAACTGTATTTAAGCTACAAGGAAGTCATACTGAAGAGTATTCTATGTTTCTGTTGTTGCTTGGACAACACAAAGCACATAAATGGTTGTGAGCCTGTTCACAGTCTATGCATCGTAAGTTCTTGTTCTTAGGAATTGTTTTTTCCTACCACATGCACTATTTTCGTATTTGAATATCTTCATTAAGTTCAGCTTTCCAACCCTCTTATTTTACTTCAAAATTTGGAATTCCTGCTTTTATTATTGGTCATAATTGAGCTATTTTAAGCTGTCAGTTTTAGCAGGTAATGGTGGTAGCTGAAGTAAAAACAGTGCTAATTTTGGTTTATGAGAAGTTTGTGGAAGTTTCAAGGAGAACTTAAGCTTACATTATTAAAAATTCCCTTCAGGAGTAAGAAATTAAGAAAGCTTAGGTGCAAGTATGATAGAACTGTTTATGAAGAATGCAGAAAGAAAAGAGATGTCTACTTTTGTGCATTATCTTGAGGAAATGTTATCTCTCTGAAGTATTGTGGGAGCTGTCAAGTTGGAAGCTCCACCTCTGGACCAACCTAGAGCCACAGGATTCACTGAAGCCAAAACTGAAGAAAGCTGGCACAGCTGACTGAGTACTTATTTTGCCTTTATTTTCACCTCCTATAATTACTACAAAAGGCTACAAATAGAACCAAAAGTACTGTGTGGGCAACAGCAAGGGTAGTTGGAGTCCATGATCTGCCCTGACCTGCAGTGGTTCACCAGGTCTTTTGACATACTGGGAGTAAACCAGGGCTTGGGGGTAGCAGCAGCAAGGGGTTAAATTGGAAGATTTGTCATCAGGAGATTTAGGTTAGTTGAAGGGCTTCAGGGAGTTTCTTGGAGATGGGAAGAAGCTGGAAGCGGGTGATACTTGATGAGTAGAAATACTAGAAGTGTGTTGAAATTTTGAGTTTGAGGAAAGGGACGTCATTGACAGGAAAATATATCCAGTGCAACCATCAAGGAGACGTTGGAGCTCTGTTCTCCAGCATAGAGGTAACTGGAACAAATCCAGTCCCCAAAGACCCAATTTGGTTGTGCAAGCAGAGAAGAGCAAAACAGAATGGGGGTAGAAAATGGGACTGCCACCTTGACTATAAAGGTTCGAAAGTGAGACTGGTCTTCTGAGAGGAAGTAAATCAAAATGTTAATCAGCCTAATGTTTCCCAAGTTCTGTATTTTTGCTTTGAAGTATTATAACTTCAGGAGAAAAGTTTTGGGTTGGTTTTTTTTAAGTGGCAAAATTGGAAATAAATAACCTGACAGTAATAGTGTTGTTGCCTGAAGTGTAAGTGTGGTGTAGCCGACAATAGTATGGAGGACCCAGAAAAGAGAGAAGTGTAGGGCAGGAACTGCAGTCTTCAGAGACCTTTCAGTGTAAGGAGAGTGCCATCTCAGGGTGATCTTCAGTTTATGTAGAGTCACAGTAGAAAATCCATACTGTCAAAATGAACTGTTGCTCTACTGCAGAATTTTATTACACTTCGACTTTAAGTAGTCATTGCCCAAATGGAATTAAGATACTTGTTCAGTAAACATTTCAAATTCCTCTGAAGTGGAAACAAGTTATTTTTTTTCCCAGTTTTGTTTGCAAATTCATTCTTCTGTCCATCTGATTCTCCTTAGCGTGTTAATTATTAAGTTGTGTGGTCTGCTTTAATTGATGGCTTCTTTAGCTTTAATGTTTTCCTTTTGCTTGATTTTTCTACACGAAGGAGTTGGCTGGGATGTCTCTTCAGCCCTGCTAGGAAAAAGGCCATAACTGTAAATATTGCAGCAAGATAAAACCCACACAGAAACTGGGCTGCTCTCATCCAGGTAAAAAGGAGTCTTAAATATGAGCTGATGCTATGACCTAACAGCTGCTTTGCCTGCAAAAACATCTTCCCCCACTAAAACTTTATTAACATTCGCGTAGCATCATCAGTGGGAGTCATGGTAGGAGGAAGCCAAATGTAAACAAGGCACAGGTGGGTATGTGGTGTTTTTATCACAAGGGCATATAGACCGTTCTGAACAAAGATATATACATATATATAATATGCATGATTATTTTATATAAATATACGTATGATGAGATTGCTTTTATATATCGTTTATATATATATATATAAAGGAGCAATGCCATAATTTCTACCCCTGGAGGAACAGAACTCATTTTAATAAAGTGGAAAATGATATGGAAAATTAGTTAGGGCTGTGTGGGGGAGCAGTGGCTTCTCTCCATTTGTCTCTTTGCCTCGATTTCCTAGCTGACGAGATCCAAAAATTCCTTACAGAAGTACAGGATGAAGCTCACAGGCAGGTAACATTTTTAAACTTGAAGTGTCTGGAACTGATGAAAGTAGTAAAGATTTTTTTGCTGTTCCCCATTTTGCAGAAAGTTGAAATATTGAGAGGCTAAAGGTCACTCAACCAACAAGCCTCAAGCCCCAGTTTGACTGCAGAGGAAATCTATTACTCATTTCCTGCATTTACTTAAAATAAAGAACACCCTCCTGGCCAGTACCGTGTCTAAGAAGACACATCATCACTAATTTCTTTTTTGCCAGAATAATAAAAGTGACAGGGGATTCCCCTGAATGTTTGATGCTTTTCTGCTGTGTGGCTTTGGTAGTCCCAGAATAGCTGTGCAGAACCTGCACCAAAATGGGAAGTGGAAGGGTCTGTACTGGGCTCACACGTGCCTCTTGCTTTGCCTTTACTGGAAACCTGTGTCCCTGTTTAAAGAAATAACTAGAGGGGCATGGTGGTAGAAGACTGCTGGTCTTAAATCCAGAAAAAGATGTCATTAAGGAACGGAAGAGAATTCACCTCTTTTCAAAAGAGAACTAGAGGGGAAGGCAGTGGAATGGCCCAGGTGCAGATTCCCTCTGACTCCTTACCCGTAACATGACCGTATTCTCTGACGTACTGAGGGCATAGATAGGTTTGTTACTGTTTTGCCTTTCGGGATAGGGATGTGACATCTGTCGGGTGGGGTTAGGTGTCATGAGCCCTAAGGAGACTGAGATCATCATGGACTTGGGGCACTTGGAGCACTGTGGAGGGTTATGTATCTAGAGCTTGCAGAAATTCCGCTGGTTTGAAGATGGTTATGTGAAGAAAGCCATGTCTGCGCTTCTGTGGTGGGGAGCAGTAGATGAGTGGACATAGTAGAATGGATCTATGGAGCTTTTTATCAATACAGATAAATCATAATGACTTTTATATGCTGGTGAGATATAAATTTTGTCAGTATGTGCTCCTTCCATTGTGAATTGAAGGTGTTCAGCTCTCTTTGGATGATACTTGCAGGTTTTAGGTGGAAAACCTTTAAAATTCATTCAAAACTTGAAGTGTGCTCTAAAAGGGTGTTATTTCTGTATCGTCATGTTAATTTACAGACAATAGGCCACCACTTTGTCAGGTTGAAGAGGCAGAGTTTATTAGCATTTTATCATCATGCTGAAAACTCCAACATCAATTTCTAATAATTGAAATTAAAAAGAGCCCAAAGCCAACATAAATCATATTAAAAAATCACATTAATTCCACAGACTTGAGTGAAGCTCTAGTGTCATTCAGTAATTGCCCATCACATGCCATCATATGGTGATCCATTGTTTGTGTTTGAAGAGGAGTAATGTGGCAATCCTGGACTTACACAGCATCCACAAGCTGTACTCTCCGAATACCTCAACTTAAGAGTATTGGAAAGAATCCTAAAGCAGCCCCCCGCAGCAGCACCACTCCAGGACCTCTTTCCCAGCTGCAGTGCAGGGCTGTGGCCTCCTGCCTCTTGCCTCTCTCCCAGGTTCACAGGCAGAGCTGTACGTGGCCTCCCAGATGACCAGGGAGCATCAGGACATACGAATGGAGCCAGATGTGCCTTTTCACCACATAAAACTTAATGTTCTTGTCCCCTGTGGGCTAAAATACCCTCACATGAGAGTATCACAACATCTGTTTTCTGTGCCTGATTTGTCCTGCATTTTTTGTTTGTCCTTGGGTGATAAGAGGTTACCATCCTATTTGGCAATAAATAAAATACAGCAAGGAAGAAAAGTCAGAGAAAACATCTTTAGGTCCCAATTAATACTTTGAATGAGAAGAGGGGAAAGCTACTCTTTTTGCAGATGAAAAAGTGGATTTTGTTGTCTACAAAATCCACTTTAGTACAATGGTGAGTGTTCCCATCTCTCATGCAGGAGACTGGGGGTTTGATTCCCACCAGGGAGGCCGTGGTGCAGTTTAAGAGTTGGACTCGATGATCCTTGTGGGTCCCTTCCAACTCAGGATGTTCTGTGAATCTGTAATTCTGTGAACTTGCATTTTTTCAGGGTCTGGTGTCACTAATTCCAGAGTTGAGACAATACACCCTGACCCACTCAGAAAAATACACCCATGCATACATATGTATGTGTTCATATATAAGGCCCAGCACTGCATATTGTACTTTCTGAATGTGAACTGCATGAGAGAAGCACAGAATCAGAGAAGCACCTTCACTTCAGTTTTTCTCTCTTGCAGAACCACCACTAAAATGAATAAAATGTGAATTTTGCACTTTGGGCAGTCTGTCTCTTTCTGTGAAGGAACACTTTCTTGGGTGGTTTGAAGAGTCACTGAGTTTTCATAAGAGCTGATTTCATCTCTCCAATGGTAACATGGTTGAATTCTGCCCTCAGCTGTACAGACACAGCTGCCATGGTGGGAGCTGCAGTGCACATTCAAGGGCAGAACATGGACCAGCATTTTTAGGTTCATGTAAATGCTGTTGGAGTCTAAACAGAGGTCATGTAGAGTTGCTGGCATAGAGCCATGTATGATAAAATGTTTTGTCTTCCTCAGAATACTTATTTTTTAAAAGTCTCATATATTTTTTAAAGATGAGGATGTGAAGTCTTTTCAGCCAGTTGGTAATTTTTTTTAATTACGTATCCAATGTGTTAATTTCTTGCTGTGAACTGTGCTGTAACGGTGTTGTGTGCTGTTGAGCAGCTCCTGAATTCCTCTCTAGAAGTGGCTGCACTTTTAGTGATGAGACACTATGAAAATTCTGCAACCTGGAGCAGGAGTATGCAATTCTAATCTATATTTTTGTTAGGCTGAATATTAAATCTTTTTTAATGTAAGGATGGGATGAGGTCAGGAGAAAGAGAATTACGTATAACGTCACTGCTTTGTGTGAGAAATACTATTTCTTTATGACCAGAATTGCATTAAAAAGACAATGCTTATGCTTCTGTGGCATGTCACCAACATTTATCCACCTTTTTTATTATGCCAGAAGTATGGAACCAAAATTAACATTTGCAGTACTAAGGAACTTTACACACTGCAAAATCCTCCTTTATTACACGCTCAGGTTCTTTTGGAAGAGAGAATTTGAGACCTGTAGGAGAGTATTTCCTGAGACCTTTGAGGTTGTGCTGAAGTACTTTGAGAATGAGATTTCACTGCGCCTGTTTAAGTGCTGTTCAGGTGAGCTCTAGATCACTGTGATTAAGCCTCTTTTAATAAATTTTTGAAATGCAAATCAGCTTTGTGAACATCTCGTGGAAGAATATGCGAGAAACCCGTGTGTTTATAGTACATACATGTGTGAGAGTGCATATATACGTGGGTATATATACACACAGTGATGGGCACATGAATTATTTTATTTGCACTATTGCTGGCGTTGTTCTGCGAGAGGCAGAGATCCTGCAAATCCATTGAAGCTAAATCTGTTGCACGAAGGTGCGGTCTAAGGCTACGAATCTTTTCACATGCTCATATTGAAGTTTTTTGAAACCATATGAAGAATATCTGAAGTGCCAAAATGTTTAGGCATTCTAATCCAAATGATATGAGTAAGAGGGATAAGTATTCTTCATTTAAGAAAAAATTAAAAAAGGAAAAAACAACCCCAAACCCAAAGCTAAATCTGTTACTCTTCACAATAAATAGTTTTGCTTCCAAAGTATCTGCTGGTGCCACCTGTGACGCCCAGCTACCTAAAAGAGGCCCTAAAGATGTATTCCTGACAAAAAGCACTGCCTTGACTATGCTCTTTGATTCATTTTTTAAAATTTTTTTTTGTTCATGCCTGTTTTTCTTCAGAAAAGAGTGGCTTACAAGAGAAATCCTGTTTTAATTTTTTTCCCCCCCTATTTGGCTGAGTGATGAGAGCAAAAATTCCATACTGGACTGAGTAGGAGCTGCATCTCCAGAAGAGCAGGAGGCCAATCAGGGTGGATGTTTGAGTAATTCAGGCTGCTGGAGAGAACTGTGAAGTGGAAAGGACACTGTGAGGAAAACTGGCTGCAGTGCTGCACTTTGTTTCGAGCTCAGCAAAGATGAACTGCTGGAGGGGAACCTGGTTAATGTCTTAGAAATTACAAACACTAAAGGTAAAGAGGAATGGCTAGTGATTAAACTTATTTTAGATTGTGGAATTTGGGCTTGATTCAGCCATACACTTTCTGAATCTGGCTGTCAGGAGTGGCATGTGTTTGGTCTTCTCCTTTCATATTGTATGTGAGCTTTTGTGAGGTTTTGGTGGGACACTGCTCCCCAATGTAAGATAACATCTTCATCTTCAAAGACTGTTTTTTTAATTATTCCTTATAAAAAAAAAAAAAAAGCCTGTTCACTAAGCAATAATTTTGAGCTGAAACATAACTCAAATAAATGATTTACAGTGAAATCCCTCTTCCATAATTGGCTTATCTGACTGTCTTGGTTTGCAAATGAAACCTGCTGCTTCTGTTGCTGATCCTGCCACTGTTGTCATGAAAGAGTTTGGTATGTACACTTGAAGCTCACTGCTGCTTTTCTTTTGTCCTATGCCAACAACTCGTGTTCAGTGGAAAATAGAACCTGAGTGGTGTAACTGAACAAAACATGTTTATGATAAGCAAATACCACCAGTACAATAATGTAAACTTCCACTAACACAAGTGGCAATGCAGTCCTGCACTATTTGTATTAACAAGACAACCAGAGCTGTGGAAAGGTCCCCTTTGGCTGGATCCATGTGTGATACCACAGTCCAGCAGTGACTTGGCTTTTTTTCTCTTTTTAAAAAATCTGTGCTCATCTGTAAAGTCCTAATTAGTTCCAGTGCATGGCTTAGCTTGATACTCTAGTATTACTCAGGTATTTTCTCTTAATGAGTTCAGAACACAGGTTATGTGAGCTGGAGAGATGGGAGATGTGAGCTGGAGAGATGGGAGATGTTGTTCCTTCACTTGTTTCTCCACACTAACCGTTTATGTATCATGGCTCAATAAGTCTCCAGCTGTAGTTCTGATATGAAAAGAGGTTTTTCTCATGACAGAAGTCAGTGCACTTATTTAGTTTTATTCCACTTTTTGAAATTGTACTATGATTGGCGTGTCACCCAGATGGATTTATTCAAGCACAGTATGAAAATGGCCATTACAGAAATAGGCACAGTTTCTCCTGTCATGATGTCAAACCTGACAGAGATAACACTGCAGTGAATGTAACTTCATGAAATCACATTTACCATCCTGCATTCAATAAAATCCTCTTATTTATTTAGGTGTGGCAATGAAAACATGATTTACTACTTTTGGGTTTGCATGAACACTAAACCCAAAGGTTTTTCCAATGAAAAACATTAAATATGAAAAATTCAGTGACAACTCTCTGGAACTTTCAAATTCCAGCACACAGAATTTCTGCAAAGTTCCAAACATATGTTATGTCTGTTTGCTTTTTTTTTTAAGTAACCATGGAGTGCTGCTCCCACTATGGGAAGATTCCTTTGAAAAGCTTTGATATATTAAAAAATCCTAGTACATTGCAGTATACTATTGTATATTGTATACTAATGTATACTAATATTGTATATTGTATACTAATGTATATTATTATTTACAGATTGCCTGTAATTTGCTTTACTCTTGTCCTACATGTGATTATATTCCCAGTTATATTGTTATAAGGTAAATTATGCAAGAAGTCATGACACAGAGTTAGTGCAGAGTCTTCCCTTAAAGCATGTCCTGGAAGAAAGAAAAGTGGACACAGACATAGAAGAGAGAAGATGGAAGGCTGAATGCTTATTTTGTGTTTACGTTATGGATTTCAGTTACGTTTCCGTAAGTTGCCTTTTTGGGGAAGATGAAACACTCTTTTGTTTTTTGGAGTGTTGAAACTTGAAAGATTTTTTTTTTTCATGTGATTTGGGCAGGAAGAACCACATCCAAATTGAAGAGTAGGTAGGTTCTAGGTTCAAAAGTCGATTAGCTACTTTGAAAGTGAAGAACTATAGAGTATCCGGATTTGGAAGGGTCCCACAAGGATCACTGAGGAGCTGTGGTTGTAATTTTAGCTGTTTGAAACAATTTTCATATATACTAGTAAGAAGCTGAATTGTTGTTTTCTTGAGTGGATACACACTTTGGTACAAAAAATTCTGGCAGATTTTACCAGGAATGGTGGTGAACTAGTTTGTGCCTTTAACATTCCGTGTACAACCTGTTGATAGCTAAATATGGTCTGAATTTGGAAGTATCAGTGTGGCCATGGTGAGATTACAAACCTGCTGCATGAATATGTGCCTCACTGCTCTCCTGTATGGTTGCTGATGTGATGCTAGTGGTAGAACAATGCTGATATCCACCTTATTTTCTAACTTACTTTCCTTTTTTATGCCTTATTTTCCGCAGTGTTATTCTTGCATATTTTAGCAACCTGGTTTGGTGCTTCTTGGAAACCTGCTGCGTGTTTCTGTCGGTCCTTTCTCGGGCAACATCACCACTGGTCTTCTATGACTCTGTGGGGTTTTTAATGTTTGAAAACCAGCAACATAGCCTCGCCTAAATCAAATTAGCCCAGCTGTAGTCTGTTCTGGCTGCTGAGCTGAAAGCTGAAGTCATTCAGTCTGAGATTCCCAGCCAGCAGTGCAGTACATCGTACTGTTTCATGGTAATGAAATTCCCCTACAGTATATACCGATGCTTGTTTTTGATAGGGAGTATGTCTGATGTTCAGAGTTATGTTAACAAAAAATATTTGAAGGCCAGAGAGATTGCTCTTGTGATGTTGTTCTTTTCTGATGCTGTTATCATTAAAGCTGGGTTTGGAAAGCTAAGTTCGGAGAAATTTTTGTAGGATAATTTTGACTTTGCAGTTTCAGCTGAAAACAGAAAAATCTTTGAATGTGAATGCTTCTGTGGTGTCTCATGGGAATTTTAGGTCAGGTGCACCTTGCAGATCTATGTGTTTGCTGCTTTTTTGGCTTTTCTTTGTATCCCAGAGTCACTCCTGTGGTCCCAGCAAGATGAGAGACTCTGAATTTTTTGAGGAGATGTAATCTGTGCTGTCAGCTCTAGGCCACTTCTCTCACTGCTGTATCTAAATTCCTTGCAGCAACACGCTCATTAATGTGGCTAACACCTGTTACAGTCTTCCCTCCGTGTCATCTGAGAAGAAATTCTTACTTAACTGCAAATTTTCAGATTTGAATGGGGCTTCTTTTGCTGTTTGAAATACACAGACTGAGGTGCGTAGCATTTAGAAAAGCAAGCAGAAAACTTTCATCCATCAGATGCAGTGGGAAATGAAGCTTTTCACAGACCCTTATTCCAGTGAGAGCTGTTGCCTCGTCTTTGACCAGGTCCTGCAAAAACTCGGCCTCCTGCTGTACCATTACCTGATGGCATAAAAGCCTGCTGTGCCTAAGTAGAGCAATTCACTGTGATTTTGGAACTTTCAGTGATATTTTGAATATGCCGAAAACATGCAGTCGGTGTGGTGTCCTGAAAACAAGGACCTCACTCTTATCTCTGAAGTACTCTGGAAGCTACTGTGTAGATTGGTCAGAACATGCTGTTACACGTAGGGATTTGTGCTGCTGAGGAAGAATGCTGGAAGTTGCTGCACCAGAGGGTTTCTTACTGAGAAGAGTTAGGGGATGATGCACACTTGAAATGCAGGGAAGCATTTTTGAATGCTGATGTTCTTTGCTTGCATCTTAAAACTGACTGGAGTGGGGGTTTTTTGGGGGAGGGGGAGTAATGAATTTCATTAGTGGGGAGAAAGGTGAGGAAATTTTTTTTTACATGAATAAAAGTGTTTTTACTTAATTTCCTTGCGCTACCATGTTACATGCTACAATGCACTTAAAAAGCAGCTTTGAAAAGCAATAAATGGAATTTGTCTAATAGAAGTAACCAACGCTCAGGCAAAAACTGAAAAACCAAAGCCCGTTGTCTTCACTGCAACTCCAGGCTGCAGTTTGAGCTCATTGTAGTTAGCCAGAAAACTGGATTGTGTCCCAGCACTTGTCCTGCACATTACTTACCAGGACTTTTCAGGAGCCTGAATGGTCTTTCTGTGTATCCCTGAGGTTGCCAAACTGCGCTGTACAATGCTGTCTAGACCCTCTTCCGCTGCCTGGATTAGGTACAGGTACAGAGATCTCACTTTTTCTTGGTCCTTTCCTTCCTCTCCTGTAACATTTTACTTTCCTGTCAGATTCTGTGTAGAGGTATAACCAGGCTTTTTGCGCCATCTGAAGATTTCACAAGATGTTAAGGCTGGTGTGGACCTGGCCCTGCAAAGGATGAAACTCCATGCAGGCAGGTGCTCAGAAGACGTGGAGACTAGAGAAAATAAGCCTCTGATATAGAAGGAACTGTGGCCCTGTCTTTCCACCTTCGGAAGCCATTCCTCCTCTTCCTTTGCTGTCTCCCCACTGTCAATCCAGAGCGTCTCAAACTTGATTTGCGCTCATTTCACACAGAGTTTGCTTATCAGTCTGAAAGGCGACTGTCTGATCTTTCCTTTTGCATGCTTTCACTTTTAAGATCTTCCCTTTCTTATGTAAAAAAGGCAATTAGAGTCGTATCTGTTTATTTTAAACAAAATGGCTGTTAATTAGCGTGATCAAAAACCCTGCCATTGTAGACTATGGGCTTCACTTTGTAGTTGCACTAAATTGCGTACAGTTTGGTGCCAGCTGACATGATAGCAACACAGAGCCTGGCTTTTTTTAACTTAATGAACAAACAGATTTATGAGGCTTTGTTATCTTCTGGTTCAGATCTATAGGTTCTGAATGCATTATTTAGAGTTCTTGTTTCTTAATGACTAATGTCATGTTGTTACTTATTAAGAGTGCTTTAACTTGCTGAAGAAGTTTCCCTCGCTTTTGTATTCCCTTGTTTCCATTTTTCCTTCATTTTTTTTGATGGCTTAATTAAACAGTACATCTGTGGTACACAAAAGAGTTGAGATGCACTCCTCTAGTTGTGTTGAGACGTTTCAGCACTAGCTCTGTAATTCTCTGAGAGAACTGCATACCCTGTCATTCCTTCAAATCAGGGCAGTTCCTCACGTTTTTCCTGGCCTCCCTCGCTGCCTGATATTAATTCCTAATGCCTGGAAAGAAGATGCCCCCAACAAT
>WEKX01002122.1:257852-335515 GCA_013390025.1 Pitta sordida
ATCATTGTAGTCTTGCTTTGTTTTGGAAAGGAAGAGATTAAGACTACTGGGGGTAAAGCTGTGATTCCCATCCGTAGACCTGCCATCTTAATGTAAATGGAAGTGTCTCCTTCTAGGTGAAAAAGCAAAATTTCAAATAGTAAGAGAAAATTCTGGGTGCTTTCTTTTTATTACCGTGACTATTATTTTGGCAGGGAAGGTGCTCATTTCAGAAATTTTAAAGGTCTGGTACTTGGTGCGGTAACTTCTGATTGCCATCGAAACAGCGACTAGAACTGGCAAAAATGTAGAGTTGGACATTAATCAGAAGATCATCTGTTCTTGTCACCCCTGAGAACTGGGAACTGCGGGGTAGTTTCCAGAATTTACCTTCCTTTGTATGCACGTACCCCAGCACTGAAGTTTCCGCTGTCTCTCCAGCTTGCCAATTTGATGTTAAATTCTTCTGTATGCTGATACAAGGCCTAGCTGACCCAATATTTCCAGAGGTAGCTGATTANTGCCCACAACAATCAGTCGTTGTAGTCTTGCTTTGTTTTGGAAAGGAAGAGATTAAGACTATTGGGGGTAAAGCTGTGATTCCCATCTGTAGACCTGCCAGTTTAATGTGAATGGAAGTGTCTCCTTCTGCGTGAAAAACCATCTTATAACACCAAAATTTCAAATAGTAAGAGAAAATTCTGGGTGCTTTCTTTTTATTACCGTGACTATTATTTTGGCAGGGAAGGTGCTCATTTCAGAAATTTTAAAGGTCTGGTACTTGGTGCGGTAACTTCTGATTGCCATCGAAACAGCGACTAGAACTGGCAAAAATGTAGAGTTGGACATTAATCAGAAGATCATCTGTTCTTGTCACCCCTGAGAACTGGGAACTGCGGGGTAGTTTCCAGAATTTACCTTCCTTTGTATGCACGTACCCCAGCACTGAAGTTTCCGCTGTCTCTCCAGCTTGCCAATTTGATGTTAAATTCTTCTGTATGCTGATACAAGGCCTAGCTGACCCAATATTTCCAGAGGTAGCTGATTATTCAGGTATGTCATTATTTCTCTGCCTTTTTATCTGTTGGTCATTACCGAAGGATTCAAGTGAAATCCTTATTTGCATAGAGAAAATCAAAATTGAAGTCAAGTCATAAGCAAAGTCAGTGAGCTGGCATAAATTTGATTAGGAGGAGGTGTGATCAGACCATTTTATGGGTTTTTCTTTCATTTAAAACTTTGCATTGAGTGTAATGCTTGGTTCTGATTCTCCAAGTGCATGTTTAATGTAAATATGTAAGACAATTAGCACTCGTTACTGTGGTTATATTTCAGTATTAAGCCATAAAGAATTTAATATTAAAATATTGAAGAAAATATACTTGTTGTTATGGAAGACTGTGGTAGTATGTAATAACGTTCTGTTTGTTCCACTGAATAAATAGTGTAGACTCAAGGCAAGGGGAAAAAAATACCCAGAAGGACCAGAGGAAGTGAATATGAAAACAAATTGAAAGCACAATACAAGTTTTAGTGATGCTCTGATAGATTCTCTTTTTTTTTTTCTCTCTTGCACTTGTAATTTCCAAATTAATGAAAAATGAAATCCATTTGCAATTTCCAGTGGAGAACTGTTTTTAGGAAGGTTTTCTTTTGTTTGATCAGTCACAACATTACCTTAAAATAAAATAAAGGGTTCCTTTTCTGTTTTAACATAATAAAATTAAAAGGAAGCATCAGGTAAAACAAGTTTTCATGTGGCAATTTGCCTTTATATACCAAATAGAGCATTGGAAGGCTAACGATTAAAATGGAAAATTTCCAGCTTTATCAAGATGTCTTTTCTAGGTTTTCCAAAATGGAATATCATTAAAACTCCTGTATTTATTGAAAATGGTCAATACAAATGAAACAGTAATTTGGAGTGGAAATAATTTTTTTTTGTCTTGCAAGGGTTTTTTAGGTTTTTTAATAAGAAATTGTATACTGCTAAACTTAGTAATTCTGAGGAGAATGGAAGTCAAGCACTGTGGTCCATTTCATCCTTAATTGAAGAACAAGGAATTGTTCAATGAGGAAAAAACCAAGGGAGAAATTCTGATAAAATAAGGTTATTAGGCACTACCTGGAAATAACTTGTGAATCTAACTAATAATATTAATTTGATCAAAAACAAAAAGAAAGTTAACATATTAAGCTTTTGCATCAGTTATTGAAGTCTGAATGTAAATGAGATGTGCATTCTATCTCTTTATTTACCCCTTTTTGCCTCAGAACATGGACTTCTTAGTCAGGGGATGGTTTATGAAGGGAAGTCTCTTCTGGCAAGTTATTTTGTAATTGTTCATTACCAAGAATTTGTCTCTTTGTGATGAAATGGCTGATATTAGCAGTTAGTCTTCATATTCACTAACTGGAATATCCTATGATTACAAATTGTATAGGGGTATAAACATTTAGGCAAGTGCTATTTTTCATGTGCTAGTTAATTTACACATATTTTACGTTTAATTAACATATATATTTTGTCTGTAGATGTAATAGAAATGGGGCTTTGATCCATCTGAGTCCTTCAGCAGATGCTTAACCTTAAGCACATAAATAATCCCATTGTTTTCAGTGTCTTTAATCTGTGCTTTTAAGTGCTTTGTTGGATTGTGGCCTAGCATAATTATATGTTTGCAGTAACAGTTGCTTATTAAAAGCAGGCGTTAGATCTCAAAAATAATATAAAAGAAATAACACGAGAAAATATTTATCAAACAGTAATGCAAAAATACATAAATTTTTTTTCAGAATCCTTATCTTCATGTCAGTGCCCACTGAGCTGCAGATTCTGCTTTTTGAAATGCTCCTTTCATTTATGAGGGCAAGACCAGGGCATACTAAATAAGATGCTGCAGAGATTTTGGTAGAATTCAGGAAAATTTGTATGAAGTTTTGTTTGTGGTGAGATTCTATTACACAGTCTCTAACCATTAGTTCCTAAAGGACTTTGCTTCTCTATTTTGGAAGAAATATCAAGTAAAAGGGTGTGATAGAAATACTGGTCTCTTTCCAGCATTTCATCTCTTTACGTAGTTAATGCTTTTCACTTTTCCTTGCTCTTTTCTTTCTTAGGTCTGTTCTATAATGTTTCATTCTGTGTCAAACACTCTTTCTTTCTTTTAACCCAAAGCAAAGATTAAGGACCTAAGGGTTAAATACTATATTATACTCTGGTAAAATATTCTGGTGGGATGTGAGTGATGTTCATCTGACTGCCAGTCCAGCTGCATTGCTATGAGACTGAGTAGATTTCTAGATTATAAATCCTCTAAAATTTAGGGTTGGTGTTAACAGAGAGACATGAGCTTTAAATTGGCAAGTTTAAGAAACCACTTATATGGGTAAAACACTGGATTTACCATCCAGTGCTTGTGCCTGCAGCTTTGTCCTGTTGCCTCTCCATGAATTAATTTACTGCTTTGCTGATCTACCTGGTCCTCTGAAGTACTTTTTCAGTTTATTTTTCTGTGGAAGCTCAAGAAAGACCACAATAGTAGTAATTTAAAGGCAATTTTCCTTGGCCTTTCGTGTTTCTGAGTTAGAGTTTACGTATATTTGACAGTGAACTGTCACTTGAACTCTTCCAGCAGAAGCATCTTGCCTGGTCTGCCAGCCAGATTTTTTGAATGCATTTTCAATTAATGAGGGCATGAGTGAGTGACCACGAGCATCCAGTGGCATTTAAAGGGTAAAAATAATAAATAAAAGTGAAATTATCTGTAAATATCTGTAAAATGTTATGTGTGATAAAAAGAGGGCTTTGCTATCCTCAGAGTATACAGCAATATTAAGTGAATAAAATACCTGAATAAATTCAGAGTAAATTGATTTCCCTATGGATAATGGAGATTCTCCTGTGAGCACGATGGGGCATGTGGACACTGTGAGTTGTTCTTTGCAGAGTAGCCCAGTGTGCCATTCTGTGATTTCATGTATGCATTGTAGGATGCATCACACAGAGGTCCTAACTGGTTGACCTGGTCTGAAGATGCCGTGAAGCAGCACTGTTTGGAAAATGTAAAAATACAGCAACGGGTTGCCAGAATACCAGAATCCTTTTCTGGTTGAAGTGTCAGAGTGGTCTCCTCCCCCACCGACTTGGGAAGTAACAATTTCCCCCCAGAAATTACTTCATTAGTGTGTATTGCTATTCATGCAGGAAGGTGTGTGATGTCCTGCGGCTGTCTGTATTTGAGTAGAAAATGTCACCTTGGATCAGATTTGCAATACTCCCAGCCCGTGCTGGCCCAGGGCATATAATCTCTTGAGATCTTCTGTAATGCACAGTGACTGCATCACTACAGCTGAATCAAAACTTCACCGTGTTCAAGAAGAGGATAATGGTTGCCACCTTACGCAGCTCAGAAAAATGACAAGTTTGAGGAAGGTCACAGCTCAGTATGCAAAGTCTTCCACGTTTCACAAGGAAAAGAAAAATCCTGTATCCTGCATGGTGCCTTTCCCCTCCCCATCTCTTTGCTTACACAGGTGGAAATGTTGAAATTAAATAGCAGAGTGAGCTTGAGCGGGTGGCTGTTGTATTTTGATGTGGTTCTTAAATTGCCCTGCATTGTCAGAAGCTGTTAGGCTGAGGAGTGAAATATACTCCTTGAGTGGCAGTAGGAATTGGTAATTACCTTTAATTCTCTACAGGGGCACATGAAGGTGGGGAGTTTGCCCATGTGTCAGTCGGAGCTGACGCAGAGGGAATAGGGCTGAGGGCTGCCTGTGACGCTGGAGGGCACAGGGGACAAAATGGGTTGATGTCCCCTTTCTCAGCAGCTTTTGTGCCCAGAGAGAGCCGCGGGTGGGTCAGGGGCCAGCTGCTTCAGTCCCATTACAAGGCAAGTCTTGGGGTTAGACAGAGAAAGGGCTGCAAGCACAAAGGTGGAGTATCCCAAATTTTTTTTTAGCAGATCTGATCAGCCCTTCACCATCCCAAACGCTCTGAGAAAGCAGCCTTTTCATGCCAGGCAAAGGCAGAAGGGTGAGGGAGGTACATGCTGAAGCTGGGTGGGATGTTGAAAGCCGTGGGCAATCTGCAGTAGGAGTTGCTCTCAGCCACGGTTAAACGCGTTTGCGATGATACAAGGAAGGTTTTGCTGTCGCCAGCCCTCCAGTTGAAGCAAGACTGAAAAATGTAACACACCATGCCTTAATCCCCTTAATATGGTCTCTGTCCATAGCTACCCACTTGCTGTCTTACAGTAAAGCTGTTTGGTTTCTCCATGTCCAAGCAGAAGGGAAAGATTAAGCCTGCTGCGGTGCCACGTCGTTGCTGGCAGAACTTCTTTTCTGCTACACGGGCTGTATGATGTGCTTTGTTTTATTTTCTCCCTTTCTTTTGAAAGGTACAAAGTACAGTGACAGGAACTATCATATTCAATTGGACATGCTTTCTTCAGATTTGTTAAGGATTTACTCTACACATTTGTAGCATTTAGTTGCCATGGCAATGACCTCGGTGCAAGAGGGAACAGCCTTTAGGTTGGACCTCAGATTTTCCTTTCATTTCCATTTAATTTGATTTGACTGCGAAATGTCACTTCCATTGCATTGATTAAGCTTCATTGCGGCCACCAGCTCTGTTAGAAAGGTTAAAGGGCAGGCCAGTGGCTGTCATTTTTCTCCCCCCGCCCTTTTCTGATATCAATATATGTTTGTTTTCTTTTTCTTTTTTTTTTCCTAGAGGAAGACTAAGGCTTTACCCCATGGTGCTCCACAGTAAAAGCAAAACTAATGCAGCAACAGTTTGAAGCAATGCTAACCTGCAGCTTCCTCAGACCATTTTGTAACACTTTAAAAAATAGGAATTTGTTCATCTTTTTTCTTCCTGACATATGCTCACCCTCAGATAAATAAATTGAGTGTACTCTCCAACACCAACAACCATATTGGAAGGGGGCTGGCCATCTCTTTTTCAAAATCTCTGTTATCCCCAAGGTGTGTAATAACTTCCTGCCACCTTCCATGGGGCTGGGAATTATGGGTGGTGGGTGCAGACAGTTCCTCTTTACACAGGCTCATTCCAGTTATTTGGTATTTTCCTGTTCTGCAACAAATGTAAAATAGAGAATGGCGTCACGTTGAGATTTGAAGCTCCGAAGGAGAACCAGGCAAAAGCAGGATTGCTTAAGCTGTTTTATTAATGACAAACAAAATAATATCACAACTGTGGTGTTCTTCATTCCTAGTCAAAAGCATTCAACCTTTGAAACTGATACGGCCTATCTGTCGAGAACCGAAGTACAAAAATTGTGCTGTATTTGTTAAGACTTCCCCCTCTTGCTGCCCTAAGACCTCTGCTTTGTACTGTGTGGGCTGTCAAGGACTTAGATAAATTAGGTCTGTTCATTTACGTTTTTGCAGCACCTCGGATACCTCTTTTGTCTACATCTCTGTATTAGCAGGCACACAAGCCTTACTGGCAAGCTGGCTTTTTGCTGTAAGCCAGGTTTTCTGCCACATGCTCCAACATCAGCTAAAATATCATCTTGAAATTTGCATATTGCATGATAACCGAAGTTAAGATTTTTCCTGCTTGGTTTGGTCAAAACTTAAGGTAAGAGTCTTACAGTTACATATTGGAGTTTTCTTTTGGTTTTTTGTTAAATAGATGAGATGCCCATTTTGAAAACATTGAGAAACTTTGTTTGGATCTTATTAGTGCTGAATTATCGTTGGATTTCTAAGTTTGTGCAGTTGGATGGAAATGAAGAAAAAATGAATTAACCAGAAATATTAAAACAGCTTGGTCTGAAGGAAAGGGTATAAGACAGCTCATTAAAGCAGGCAAGTGAGTACGAACTGGTGGATTGGTGAGAAAGAGGCTTGGAAAAGTCAAGGGAGAGAAAACATTTGTCCAGGCACAGGGTAAATGATGCAAGGAAATACTGAAACCCCAAAGTACTACATATGGCTTGAAAATCTTTGCAGCTGAAGGACTGTTTTTCTTTCCTGACTGAACTGATCTTCAAATTGAGCCTCTTTCTTTTTGGAAAGGAGGACTGAACTAGTGTGAAGAAAACTGGAGTTCTGGAGCCTGTATATTGGCTGGCGTGGAGAAATAACTTGCACATATGTGAGAGAGAGGGAATGTATTTCATTTCTTTTTCTGATTTCTGTTCTCCTCTCCGTGACATGCAGCATCTCATACCAGGGCCACCCTCTCACAGAGGCATCTTCCCCTTGTGGGTGGTCAGGGCCAGGCGTGGAAGGGTGAAATGCCTGGGGATGCACATCTTTACTCCCACAGGGTGGTTTGCAGGTGGGGAGGGCTTGAACTGGGGAAAGGCCTTCAGAGGGAAAATACTTTATCGCGTGTTACTGTGTGTCATAAAGGAGGGGTATGTCTTCTGGGCAGCCTTGGAGCTCAGAGCTTCATTGGCAGTCCAGGTGGAGGAGCAAGACCCCTGGCTATGAGCTGTAGCTCTGATATCCGAGTTTTACGCTGCCGATGGGATGACTGTGGGAAAGGGAGCACAGCCTGCACAGTGCCTTCCTGGCTATGCTGACTCCCTTTTCTGTTTGCCTTCAAAAAGTTAAATGAGTAACTGAGGGGAGAAACGAGGAGAGGAGGGAGAGAAGGAAGCAATTTCCTGCATCAAATAGTAAGATGAAAAGAACGGTCTTAAAGCTGGAATAACTCAGAGCAGTCCAGCTGGAGGCCTGTGGGATGGTGCTGTCTGACCTGCTTGCTTTTCTGCTCTGGCCTTGCCTTGGGACTCAGGGTGAAGAGGAAAAGTTGGATGTGAAATCCAGCAGCTGCTGAATACTTTTGCTTATCCATGCAAATTGTCACCGTGCCCATGGACGGGGAGGAGCAGTTTGGCATTGCCTGAGCCTGGACACTGGCTTGTGGAGGTGCCCCAAAAATCAGGATCCTGCTCATGGCTTTGGAAGTACTTCATTGTCTTGGTCTGAGTTTGTAAAAGAAAATTAGCTCTCAGTCATGGATATGTATTTCTGATAACACATTATGATAGCTTTTTCTGCTTTCCATTGATTGGAAAGGATCACCCTTTCAGAGCAAGACGATCAGTTTTACTTTTGAACAGAATAATATTAATACTCTCAGAGTATAAATACAGATGCTGTGGACTTCCACAGGAGCTGAGTTCTGCAGTAATGTTTCAAAAACTCCCAAAGGCAAAATTTCTTAAACTGTGAATCAGTGTTTGGAGGTGAAGTGTGGCACCGTGGATAAAACATCACATAAAGAGAAAATACTTGAATTATCTGTGTTCTCTAAATTTTAGGGTTTTTAACATGGATCATGGTGTTTGGTTTCCTATGCAAAAATAATCTGAGGCCTTTAGAGGTTTGTATTGCTGATTTTTGTTGTACTTTATGAAGTATACGGTTCTTTTTAGGAAAATAGTGTTTAAGACTAAATACTGAATTTGGTGCTTTCTTCATGGCAGTTGTACCATGTGATAGAAACACCAGCTTCTGAACTCTCAGCCACGCTCTGACTGAGACAGGAGTAGAGCAAATAGCTGTCTCCTGTGTCCTTGTCCTGTGCCATCCTCTCAGTTATTAACACTGTATAAAAAACCTGAAGCAGGTGCAGAAAGTTAAAAACTAAATTCTGAAAATGCAGTTTTATAATGTATCCCAAATCTTTGCCCAAAAACGCGACAAAATGGATTTTTGGGTTTGGGTTTTTTGGTTTTTTTTTTTTTTTTTTTTTGAGGGGTCTAAACCCAATTGCTCCTTCTGTCACTCCTGGTCTGAGCAATCAGGATGTTCTGCCGTGGAGGAGCTGCTGAGGCAGGGGTGGAGGGGCTCACCACCTAGAACAGAGCAATTCCCATCTCCCTCAGATGCTGCTTATGGCATCAATGGAGTTGAATTGACATATCCTTTCCTACCTCAAATGCACTGTCATTTTACTTTACACCTCCAGTGAAAGACATTATCTGACCCAGGTAAGCAAAATCTGCCCTATTTAGTCAGTGAAGGGAGACGTTGTTTAATTCCTTTGCACAAAGTGAGCAGGATTCAGCAGCTCCAGCTCCAACACTGTCTTTTTCCACCCCCCCCCCCTTCTCAGCAGGAGCTGAGTATTGGCGTCTCTCCCACAGCATCATGCCTTGTTGTTTTCTCTCAAGCAAAAACAACAGAAAAGGAAGATTAAAAGGAAGAAGTAGACAGATTTGAAAGAGGATCGTTAGCTCCAAGGTCTGATGGGACCTCCTTGAAAATGTTCGCGACTGTGTGTCACCCATGACAAAGTCATGCTGCAGCTTTCAGAACCTTTTATAGTCTCCAACATATAGAACTCTCTTTATTTTTTTCTCTTTGCTTGTTTAACACAAACAGTTCAGAGTAGATTTTTGTCTCTTTACCTCTCCTTTTTATAATTTAGTAATTAATTTGTGACATTCCTGTGTTGTGTCATGGGATGCTATTAATATCTTTGTTGTGTATTAGCCTTTTCAAAGCATTTATATGGAGGCATAACCGGAGAGGAGTCTCCCCTAGTTTTAAGCTGAATTACCAATTTGAATGTCAGGCCAGGTTCACAAAAACTTCCAAAATAGGTGAGAGTTATAAATAAAACTGAATGTGATACCGTTTTGGGGGAAAGCTGTGGAACTGAGTTTTTTCTTCCAGCTCAGCCCCAGAATAGACACATGCTGTTAGTTTTTCACTTTGAGCTTTTAGATTCCAGCAAACCTCAAACTTAGCAAAAAGATAAGAAGAATTTTATGAACTGACGAGTGAGTTTCATGCAGATATGAATCAGCACTGATATCTTGGCTACCGTCATCATGTGAGCATGCTGTCATTGCAGCAGATGTGATAAATTTGGGAATCTTAAACTGAACACGCTTGTCCACTGTGCCTGTGAGGCAAAGCAGGGAAAAGAAAATTTTTCAAATGCGAAAAACCAGTATTTTTAGAGAAAAAAATGTTTCAGCTTTAGTCTGTTAGTGCTGTCTGTAAGCTCCATTCAAGTTTTGAGATGCTGAAGGACTTCTCGTTTTTTTGGGCACCAAGCCAATATAAATATTAAAAATAAGAGGAAATCATAGAGCTGTTTTCTTATTGTTAATAGCATAATGCATCTTTTGTTGGGTTTCCTCTCTGCAGGACTCTCTGTGCTGCAGTAGGGCTGTTTACCTCAGGATTCTCTGGTAGTTACAAAGGCCCTGTTCTGCAGAGCTGCTTTCACAAACTGAACCAAAGGCTGCAAATTCTTGAAGAGGTTCAGACAGATTCGTTTGACCAAGTAAACTTAATTCCCAGTGACAAGAGAAAAATTGGTTTAAGTATTGAGATAGACGAGATTTGGGGGAGTTTATAGTGTTAGTCTGTAATGTGAGTCTTTAATGTCTGAAGGCTTCGAGTCAGTTTTTATAAAGAACCCTCTTCACTTTGCCCCCATTTTGAAGCACTTATTTTCCTCTCTGCTTGCAAAGATCTTAAAAAGATCTCGAGTCTTTGTACTTGAGATTGCTTTTGTTCAGAGTTGTCCGGTGTTTCTTCCCCTTTCATGTTTTTTTGCACCATTTACTTTGCTGTGTGTGCACATTGTGGGGTTTAATGTAAAATTCTGGTGGGTGAAATTGTGCATATCTCCTCCTGCTTTGCCCTTTCTTTTTAGTACATAAAGGAACTGGGAAAAGGGAAAATGCTGTTACTAAACATTTAAATAAATCATAGATTTGTAGTTTTATAATCAGTTTAGCAGATTCTATTCTAGTTGATATATCATATTACCATGTTTGTATGTGAAAATGAAGAGAAAGTAAAAACAAAATTATATTTATCATCAATTTTGTTAATTACAAGAAACTAGTTCACAAATACACAGGAGTACCATCTTCAGCTAATCCTTTGTCTTCTTGTTTGTTTAATAAATTAGATGGATGTACCAAATAGCACGCTGCTGGGGCAACATTAATTTTATTATAGAATAAAAAGTAGAACTATTAGTCTCTGTTTCTGGCATGTTTGTAAGCTATCTGACCTATTTTCTTCTCCTGCCCTCCTCGCAGTGCTTACCAAATTCCCCTCTCCCTGTGCCTAACGTAAAACTGTCTTACAATTAAACCAGCTGATAGCCAGCCCTGGAGACATTACCCAGTACCCTGGCAAATAGATAAGATATATTGTTTTATATATTTGTGCAACAGGGAGAGACAGCTCCATCACTTTGAGCCAGAGAATAATCTGTTTACACTAGAGGAATAGGCTCATTTGGTTTTCTTCCCTTCAGTTGTGGAGATCATTTCGTGGGGCAATATTTGCCTCCTTTTTACCAACAAACTTAGCTGGGTGGTTTGTTTGAAATTTACTACATTTTAAGATAGAAGTAGGCCAGGAGACTACAGTTCCCAGAATGCTCAGGAAGTGTATAGATGGACTTTTAAAACTGAAGCACTGTGTGCGTGATTAGGTTTTTACTACAGCCTGACTTGAGGAGTTGGAAGTATCTGGACTGTTTTTAAATGACATTCCTTGCAAAAACCCCAAACCAGCCAGAGAAGTTCGGATGCTTAGTATTGTGGTGTCACTGAAGATGAAAACTAGGCCTTTAAGATCGAAAAAAAAAAGTTTAATTAACTCTACAGTCATTCCAGGCCTTCAAAAATCATGACTGATGTAAAAAAATCTGTCTTGAGTCAAAAATCTTACACACATTGAAAATTGGGAGAATTCTTCCCTCTGAACTCTTTCCTGCATTCTGTTCGGGGCAGTTGGTGATGACTTTCAGATTTTGGTGCCTTGGAAGATGATACATTATTTAAGATTTTATGTGTGAAAATAAAAACGACCAATCAATATAGCACTTAATATAACACTACTTGGAACTTCTGTTTTGACCTTGACCTGCTTTATTTTTTTCAGTAAGGGGCATGTCTGCATGAAGGACGTGGTCAGACTGGTTTGGAAGTCAACAAACTTAATGTATCCCAGCACTGCAGGTAGACAGAGCCTCATATTAATGGGGCCAGGATGGATTCCAGTCAGACAGGTCAGAGTGCAGGTAAATGTCTCTGCCTGCACCTTGAACTGCACAGGCACTTGGATAGTCTTTGGCTTGGCCTGACTGGCCACATACTTGGCCTGAGAGAAGGAAACGTCTCAGTGGCTCACAACAGCAGCCCCATGTGGCCTGATACCCAGTACAATGCCTTAACCAGTAGACTGTGCTGTTTCCTCATTTCAGTCATCATCAACCCCTATTTCTCTATTTTGTCTGGAGTCTTGAGCCTTTTGTCACACATTAGCAAGACCAGTGTGTAATATTTGGATATTGAGGAATGCAAGCTCTCAGGGATGATGTTTTATTATTGGACGCACTTATAACAATATTTCTCCATGTTCTCTGTAATTTTCCTGTTGAAAGCACATTAGAAATTTCATCCTATTAATAGTCAATAGTACTTATATAGTGGATTTTTAATGGTAGTGGAGGCCACTGGCATTTGAGAAAACCTCAGTGTGCTGAGATCCTAAAATACAACATTGTCTTCTTCTTAACTATCTCTCTGGTTCATACATTCTTTTGAGATGTGCCAAAATAAGTCTTAATCTCTCTCTTCAAGATACTGTATTGTATTATGTGTTTCAGCTTAGTTAAACTATCTGGGATGAATTTTTATTGTGGTGCAAGTTATTATTTTTCCCGTACAATAATAGTGAAAATACTGATTTTTTGTGTGCACTTTTTTAGCTTTGTATATACCCCAGAGGTAGATAAAGAGTTTATGAAGAAAGGTTATATTTAAGAGAAATGGGTATCAGTGCTATGAGATTATACCCATGACAGATGGTTGTAACTAAAGCTTCATCTTGGTGCTGAAAAGCTGAATGAAACAGTATTCAGATTTTGAAGTAATGTTGGCTTCATTTCAATGGGACTTTTGCCTGAGTAAGAACAGACTAAAAACTCACTAATGAATCTAATTTTTTGTGTCAGTTTTGAGTAGATTTTTAAAAAATTGAATTTTCTTTTTTTCTTATTTTGGATTGATAAAATTCCAACAGAAAACATGGAGCAGTTGTTTGTTTGTTTAAGGAAATGTGTGCAACATTATGCCTTTGTTCACTGGTATGACAAGATGAAAAACAACGTTGTTTTATTCACACTGAAAAGCAAAACATCTTACAGGGAATCATGAAAGGGTGGTTATAGTAATTTCTTCGTTTCAGAGTTGGTTGTGAACCTCACAATTTTGTGAGGGTCAGTCAGAATAGTTATGTAAAAGTTCAGATGCTAACCTTAAGCATATCCAAATATCTCGAGGCTGGAAATCTCTACAAGAACATATTTCCCCTTGACTTGTCTAATACAATGAGTTCAGCCAGGCTACACCCTGGGGAGTTTTGGCCCACCATGCCGTGTGTGAGCTTTAAGTGCTTCCATGCAGCCATGGGGGGATTTTTAATTTCATCTTGAGAAACTAAACCGAGGGACTTCACTAATGAATCCATCAGGAAGACAAGGTTAATTCTGGCCACTGTTTGTGGGAGTATGGTGCCTTCAAATACCAACACTTTTTTTTTTCCCGTGGTGGCATTTGGAAGAATAAATGAAGTGTGACTCCCGGCATCTCTTCAGTTGCCCTGAAAATGGAATGTCAAACAGCATATAATCATCTTCCTTGTTTAAAGAAAGAGGAGCAAGTGAGAGACCTAGTTTTCTATTTGTGTCAGTTTTTGGATGTCTTAATATTCTATCTTGTCTAATTTTCCAGAGAGTGATAATAGAGTTCCTGTCAAATTAGAGGTTGCAGACTCTTTAACCTATGTCACAAACCCCCCCCTACATTACTTATTATTACCATGAATATAATCCAAATAAAATTTTAGTTTTTAATGCTGTTATGCTGAAGGTTGCATTCCAAGCATATAATTTTATTCATTATAAATATTAAAAATATTCAGCCTGACATTACCCTGCCTGCTCCTCCGTCGCTTCAGAAAAAGGCTGAATTTGATGTGGAGCAAACGTGTCTCCGCTTGGTCTGGGGAGAAGAAGTTGGGCCTCAGCCCCCTGCACTGTCAGGACGGAGCAGGCATTGCTGCTGCCCTGCCAAGTGCAGGTCTCAGGTTTAATTGATGTCACAGAGAGGGTATTGTCAAATGGACCAGCCTGATGTAACCATCTTCTAGGAGGGAGCGGGGATGAGCCAAGAGGGTGAATTAAATGGAGCGTTCATGCCCCACGTTTAGGGTTTGCTATGAGAGGGCCTCCATTTGGCAACAAAGAATTACAGCTTGCAACGTGCTAAGGTGGCTCTGTCCTTTCAGGGCTGGAGGAGCTGCTGTACAAGCACATGTTGCGAAGGTTGAAGTTTCCTTAAAATTAAAGAGCCCCAGCTCTACTCAATGTAAGTAGAGCTGTGGCAAGTATTAGCTACTGTTTGGTCAAGTTTTATTCTCATTACGTGAATTTCAACCAATTTAGACCTGCCGTAAAAGCTTAGAACAATTGAGTAATGAATAAATGTATCTCATTCTTACGTATTTTTGGTTGAAAATCCAAAATCCCCAGGACTTCTGCAGCAAAGTCTGTAGTGCCCAGTGTTCATAGAGATGCAAATCCAAATCCAAGACTGGGGTTTTTTTGTTTTGTTTTAAATCAGGTGAGTGTCACACGCTGCAGTTTCGTAATGAGGGTTTTTGCACTGTCCTAATTAATACAGTATGCCTGTCCTGGACCTTTGAAGTAAGTGGGAGTTCTGCCACCAATTTAAATAGGAGAAGGATTTGAGCCAATTTGAACAGAAGTTTTCACTTATCTTAGTGCCTAATCTTCTTTTTAAAGGGGTGTGGGAGTATCAGCACCTCCTACGTAACGCTCAGCAGCATGCAGGAGTAAACTAGTCTGGTCACTTATGGAGGCCCATTTAAAACCAGGAGGATTACTCAGGTGAGTGACAAGGCTTTGAGAACAGATTTTAGGGAAGTTAATTCCGTGTGCAAAATGACATTTAACCCATCTGTGTGAATATTACCAGTTGAAGCAGGCCACAAAATCATTTAGAAATTGTAAGATTAAAAAAAAACCCCAAGCCCCTTCTATATTTTTCTTGCGTTTGAGTTGTCAGGGTTCACACTTTCAAGGGTGGGTATTTTTAAGCATCAGAGCTTGTAGCTTCATTTCTTTGTTAAATTGAATCTGATATTCTCCAATAAGCAGAGCAGATCTGTAAGAGAACTGCCTGCTCAGAATCTCATGACAAAATCACAATATTTGACAACACTAGGTCTGTGTAAATGTGTTTGTATCTTTGCAGTGCTTTGTCCCTGGAGAAACAGGGTTGCCTAGACCTGTTCTGCCATATCTCTGAACAGCAATGTATAACTCCACAGTGGCTGACCACATATGGCTCATTTATCAGGAAACTCGTAGACTCTTGACTGTTGTCTTAGGAGGGTTTTGCAAAAAACAAGGCAAATTTACTGTAAGGTTTCTGCACTTCATTGGGATACTTCAGGTATCTGTAAATTGGAGAAGGCACAAAACTCATGTTTGTCTTGTTTGTCTATTTTTCTTCACTGAGTGCAGAAGGAGCCCATAAATACTGACTTCCTCTGATCTTGCCCTATGGTCTTTGTAGATTAACCCTGTTTTTTTACAAACTGCCAGTAAAATGATGTATTGGAGTTTGTGTACTTCATGCATGTCTCTCCAGTCTCCAAAGAATATGCACCCAACTAAAGCCTTGCAGACAGCAGAATTAACAACTTTGTGTGTTGCATTTCCTTTATGGAAAGACCTTTTTATCCTCTCTTCCAAATGTTGCTCTGTCACGTAATTGACAAAGTTTTAGTAATTTTTAATTTAAAGGGAGTCAGACTGATAATAAAGTAGCCATGGCTGTGGGTACTGTTATGTAAGGACAAAACTGGGAAGAAAACCATTTTCTCTGATGAATCTGTGGTTACTACTTAAAACAGGTCTGCATTTTCAACCAATATAGTTTTATTTATGTGTTTTTAAATAAAATTAAAAGCTTATTTTATATACATCATTTCAGGCAAGTCCAATGACATTTTTTTGTCTAAGGTTTTTGTTTTGCTCTCTTGCATGGAGGCCAGCTGCTTTGCTAGCTTGAGTGACCTCACATTCCTTAAATGTACCCATAAATCAAGCCAAGGCCATGCATTAAAATCTCAGCTCTGGCATTAATTCCAAGTAGGGTGAGTTTGATACATTGTGGTAGAAGTACAGAGCTGGACACCTGAGGCCAGATTTTTCTATCCTTGTGTTTAGGCAACCACTTTCATATGGAGAGTCTCTCGGAAGACATGGAAGTCAACTGGAGCTTGTGTTACTTAGAGTAAATATAGGTTGAAAAGACATGCCCTGAAGAGCCAATAACCATTTTCAGTGCAAGCAATCTGATACTAAAAAAGAAAAAAGGCAGGTGATTAGTTAATACTTACTTACTTACTTGAATGTTTTGTTCCTGCGAATGTCTCTAGTAAAGCAAGTTTGGCAACATGTTCAGTGAGGTTGCCACAATGGAACCTTTCGATGTGACTTAGTGAAAAGTATGTAAAGCATCATGTTTGCATCAATAGGTTAGCATGCCATTATATTTTGGGAAAGTACTGATGTTTCTGGGTCACACAAGGATTTTGGTCTCTGCAAATATTTTGTTCTGATAACCCAAGAAACGAAGAGCAAAACTGGTTTGATTTTAGCAGCAGAAAGACAATAATGATTAGAAACATGAAAGTGAAAGACTTAAAAAAATTCCTCTGCTTTTTAAGGCTTCTTAGGTCCCTGGGAGAGTAATAGTGGCTAATTTAATACCTACTTTAAATATGATAATTTATTCTTATTTACAAAAATAACTTGATCCAGAAACTGAAACAAACTAAAAAATAATATTTCTGAGACTTAAAGGCACAGTGGTGCTGACTGCTTATCACTGTATTTGCTGCATGATCCCAGTTAACACAGAGAACTCAGCTTTTGACCTCTTATGGCTGAAGGTGGAGCCGTGGTGGCTGCAAAGACTCTGCAGTGGAGTAATCATGGCAAAGTGTCACTGAAATCTGATTTTAGGAACTTTACATCAATTCTAATTTACCTTAAGTTGAAAAGGTATGTATGGAGACCTTAACTGAACATCAGTGGCAGGAGTCCACAAGAATATAGGTGAAATACATCCTATTAGTCTGAGACTGGATCCAAATTAATACCTCTCAAAGCTGAAATACTTCTACTTTGCTGAGTTATTAAAGCTTTTTTCATGGCAAGTCCAAATGAAATGTTAAAATTTGGGAATATTTCTGTGGGATCTGACTGGCAAAATTGAAACACTTTCTGTTCAAAATAAAACAATGTATTTTAAACTCCCTGATCAAAGAGATAAAATATATGGAAATGCTGTTCACAAACAGGGGTTATTCCAGAAGACTAACTGAAGGCTGGCTTTCATCTGTTCCTCTCTCAGTGGGGAAGGATGTGGGTAGAAGTTGTTTCAGAGAGAATGTTTAGCTGAGGTGCTCTGAATTATTCCATGAATAAGCTTTTATCTCTTTAGTAGTTATGAATAACCAAAGAAGATTAGCTTCCTGGTGCTTGAAGTAACCTTTTTGAATGTACTCCTCATTATTGTTGATTCCTGGCTGATTTCTCCACAAGAATAGATGTCGACACTTCTTGCAATTAAAAGCACAGTTACAACAAAATGGAAATCTTCCTGCTTAAAATATTGTATGGCCTATATCAAGAAATTGTCCTTTTTCTGTACTTACTAAATGCTCTCAACACTTTCCTTATCAAATATCTTTTTTGCAGTTACTCTCCAAGTGACTGTTTCATATACAAAATAGAACATAGCTAAGAGTACTCTTAACAGTTATATATGTTATCTGTTCCTTCAACAGATGGGAAAAACCTTGCAGCAGGGTTTGTGTCCATGGGTAAAATGTCCTTTCAGACATATAATGAGTTGGAAAATAAAACATACCAGGAAAAAAAAAAGGAAGCAACTGGGATATGGTTATTATTTAAATGCATCATTGTTGAGAAAAATTAATTTTATAGTACAGACAATGAGCCAAATAAATCTTCAACATGAGTAAAGATACTGTGATAGGAACCATATTGTGGAGTAAGACCTGACTGCGACTATCCCAAAAGTTTACAGTCTTAAATCACTTCCCACTGCAGTGGCGTAACTGGTTTGTAATGTCTAGTACCAGATGTTTCTTTCTGCCTTTGCACCTCAATTATTTGCACTTAAATTTGTGCCATTGCAGCTGCTTGTGAGTCCATGTAAACTGCAGTCTTCGTAGAGTGGCTTCACCACCTAAACCCCATGTGGTGTAAAACTTTATCATATATTGAAGACTAGGAGAAAAAAAACAACTGGGATATGGATAATGAGACAGAGAGAATGCATAAAGAAAATTTATAGTAGTCAGCATTGATTGTTAGCATTTTGGTTTTAGCATTTTGGTATGGAGCACTCCTGTGGTTTTGAGGAACATCTCTCTGGTCTTTTTTACTTAGCATATGTCAGCTTGGTTTGAAGAATGGTTTTGGTTTGTGTGGAAGTAGTTTCCTCTGGAGGAAAATAATGTAGGAGTTCCTGTGCAGAAACACACCACAGACGCTCTGAGCTCTGATAGAAATACAAGGATCTAAACCAGTGGTTGGTCCCTTGAAACAGAAGTGAACTACTTGCAAGTTTCAGTACAGAGGACAAGGCTGAATTTAGTCCATAATAAACCTGAGCCCCAGATTATATAGATGCAGGTGCCCCGGTATCAACTGCTGTGATCTAGTGCTCTGCTTCTGTTGCACCAAATTGTTTACTAATGTAGATGTACTTATAATAGGCAGATGTCTTAATCCACCAGCTGCCCAGCAGTCAAGATATCCTTTGCAGACATCAAGGCAAGTAAGGAAACCCAACTCTATTTATGCAGGAGGACAGTGATGTAGCTGTAGTTGATATAATTCAGATAATTCATCTCAATAGCATGCTTTACAGGAAAATGCTATCACCCCATTATCCAGGAAAGGAACTGGTGAAAGAGATGGTACAGCTTAGTGAATTTGATACAGGCAGCCTGGAATTAGAACAAGATGTTCTGAGTGCCGAGTTCGCTCCTTTTTCTTCGTTTTCTAACCACCTTTACTAAATGCTGGGCATAGACATTCTCTATTTATTTGCAACTGAGTTCTTAACAGGATTTTAAAGGAGCAGTAAATAGATTAGCCATGACCATGTAAGACTTCACTTCTCTCACTTCTTTTAGCCTCTTTCTTCAGTTTTTGTTTCTGCCTCTGCCCCAATTTTTCACACCTTGTTTAGACTTGTATTTACTGTAACCACTGTTTCAAGTTTCCTACCTCCTTAAGACCACAAAGCACTTCAAGAAAGGATTTCCATGTATTATATTTTTGTTCTGAAAGCCTTATCTCATACAGACATATTTGCCATTTTCTTATATATATATATATATATAAATGTTCCAAACCCATTAAATATGCAGCATTCTGCTTCCATAGCCTAGGTTAAGATCTCTTTCTGAAACTGCAGACAATAAAGCATTTTCCATAAGAAAAATTAACAATGTGATAAATACTGATGCAGTGTTTCCCCACACTTGGTTATTTTTTTCATTGTTTGCCACAATTTTGTCAACTTTCCATATCATTCCCCACAATGCTTTGTGCTAGATTTTCTTTGAAAATTCCTTTCCTCTGAACTTACCGTGAACTTGTCTCCAAAATATGGCCATAAAATGCCACCAGCAAAGCAAAACAAAATCATCTATTCACTAATAAAAAAATCACCCTGTCTTGCTCTCATTTTGCACAAAAAAAGTAAAGAGAAGAAGAAAGAGTTTACATAGAAAAATAGTTTTAAATTGGAAGTATGAAGCAGAATATGAAGGCCAAGTGGAAAACTGAAAAAATTGGGAGGCTGTGGTTTAAACCACGTGCAGAATTTGTGCTTCATTCCATTTGTTCTCACTGTATTGCTGGCTATTTAGTGGGTAATGTCAGAAGTGGTGGGATTAGACTTGGTGTGATTGAGGGGGAGGCAGAGGATTGTGTTTCTTGAGATGCTCTGTGGGAGGGGAAGGATTATGCATGTGCCTTACGTAATGAGGGAGAGTCTGGAGAACTTGCCTGTCTATGAGGAGGAGGTGGGAGGATTAGCTTTTGATGTAAAGTCAAGGGAACAACCCTGGTCCTGATCCTTGGAGAAGGAAATGAGAAATAATGTACCTTCCTGTATGTCTTGTTTCGTGTATTAGAGGAGGGATTTTTGTTTGGATTTTTTTTTTTCAAAGCTGGATTATGAGGAGGCAGGAAGGCAAGGCATAGTGTGGGGAGGCTGGATTGTGCCAGTGATTTAGGGGAAGGTTTGCAACAGAGACCTGGAAGAGGGCTCGAGTTGTGGCTTGAGCTACATGGAATGTTGATTTCTAAGGATGGGATGTCCTTATAGTCCTTCAGAGGAGAAACAGGCACAGTGGCATGGCTTGGGCTGAGGGCAAACCATCTTTACCCCAGCAGGGCTCAGAGGCAGTTCAGGAGCCCCTGCAGGCTGAAAAGGCTTCCTTCAGCATCCTTCAGCAAGGCTGTTCCCGTGGGGTTTGCTCCATTCCTCTCGGGGCTGCTGTTGGTTAGAGAATCACAGAATATTCTGTGTTGGAAGGGACCCACAAGGATCATCAAACTCAACTCTTAGAGGGCACCACTGCCTCCCTGGCAGGAATCGAACCCACGATCTCCCACATGAGAGGGGGGGACACTCACCACTGTACTAAAGCAGAAGTAACGGGAGGTCCCTGAGCAAGCCTCAAATTCCCTGTGTGGTGACAGTGAACGTCCTTCACCCGCTGATGGTCATTTACTTTTCTTGCCCCAGGAAATGGAATCTCAAGGAAGCATAGAAAGAGTCATGAGAAGCTGCATGGGGAAACTCGATAGGGTGGTTGTTTTTTCCTACTTTAACTCTGCTCCTGCTTCACCAACCAACGAAAAGTCTGTTGTTTCAAACTACAAATGAGGGCTGAAGCACATCCAACTCAGTAGACGAATGAAGACTCTCCAGTCAATGAGGATTCTGGCTTTGAAAACTCTGCAGCGGCTACTTTTTCAAAGTGATTGAGTGATCACAGTTTAAAATATTTTCCGAGGCAGTTGCAACAGTCTTAAGAGCACCCACACAGAAAATTATGGCTCAGCTGACGTGGTAACCCATTATGCCATGGTCAGTGTCTCACCATCATGTCTGCAAAGTCTTCGTAGGTGCATTTATCCTGAACACATTAACATTCATTCTCTGTAATGTTGAGCTTGTACTTCATACCGCTCAGTGAAGAAGGCAAAGATGGTCTCACAGTACTGAAGTAACAATAAATCAGAGCCTGTCTGATGCTTTTATATTCTCTTTATTTTTGCCAAATGCCACTTAGACTATAATAACACTAATTTTGAAATTTAACTGTTTCATGGTGCTCACAGATATCAAAATACTTTATCAAAGAGGTAAGTTACTATTAGTATTACTATCAGTTTTGTGATGAGTTCCAGGGGAAGGACTAGGTTCAGGATTTGCTGATTGCTGGGGGATCAGAGCTGAACACTGTTGTGTGTTCAGGCATCAGTGTTGACTTGCATATATACAGACAATATGCAATGTATGGCTGAACAATTTCTTTTGTGCTTGACTCTGCTTTTGGCATGACACTGGGGGAAAAGAGATCTCAGGTTTGGCCCAGGTTAGTCTCACTCCCACCATCACTTTGTCTGGACTGTGTTCAGAGAATTTCCACAAGACTATATTGGTGTTTGTGGAAGCCAAACAAATGCCTCAGACACATGTACATTGTAAAAGGAGGTGTTTTCAGGTGCCTGATTTTTGTCTTTGGATCCAGGTTTAGAATTATTTTTATTTTCTGCATAAAACCAGGAATACTTATGGTTGAGAAGTTGTAGAATATACCTGTTTAGAATCCGGGAGAATTTTCCCCATTGATTTTGTGAAGCAGGAATATTTTCTTTAAAGAATTATTTATGGTAAACTATCAAAACTGAATCAGACTTTACTGCATAATTTTTGTAACTCAGAGAAGGTGTCATAAGTATTTGGGTCCAAGATGAGGTCAGTGATGGAACAAAGAGATGACAAAGTCTACACACACATTTTATTGCCCATGGATTTACAGTAGCTTCTAGTTTCCTGTGCCATTGGGTTTTTTTTCCCAACATGATCATTTCTCTTTCTTCACCCACTATTGAAAAAAAGAAAAAAAATACAAAAGGTTTCAATATATAGTAGTTAATTACTGTATGTCGTGGTTTGACCCTGGCTGGATGCCAGAGACCCACCCCAACTTCTTCTGAACCTTAAGTGCCCATCACCACAATTACAATATTCCACCCCTAGAGCCACCACCACAGTTACAGTGTACTTTTCACACAATNCAATTCACAAGCAGCAGCGGGATGCCTGGAAGAACATCTCTACCCCTTCTCTCGTAGGCCTGGGGGCCTTCAAATCTCTCAGCCTCCCGACGCAGGTTCTGAGCTGGCACACTACATCTTACTACTGAACTTTTTTTTCTTCTCTCCCAAGTATGTTATTCTGCAGAGACGCCTGCCTTTATCTCTAACTTTGAAGGCCATGGCAGCACGGACAGCTCAGGCAAGAGCTGAGCTGTTAACCCCCTCGCTACCAGAGCAGCAGAAAAAACCCCCTAAACCATAACACTGTATTACAGCTCTAATTAAATTCTTGGAGACTCTGCACAGTATGATGTCCATGCCAAGAGGGACATAACCCGTTCTTAAGTGAATAGATGTTCTTGTCAAGTTAACTTACCTGCATTTAACTCACATGAAATATTCCTCATCTCTTGCTTCTTGACACACGTGACTGATAAATGTTTTAAAGGCACATTTAACATTGATATTTTTGTCATATGACATGACAATGGTTTCAATAATTCCCAGATTTTATTTTATAGAAAGTGACATGTCATGTGATGGCAAACTCCCCAGACCCTAATGTAAGCCACACACTGGAAGGAATATATATTACATCAAAACTTGGTCTTTGTGTGATTCAAACCTAGATTTCTAATGTTTCGGCCACAAATGAATAGTTAAATCTAAAGAGTGTTAATATTACAGCACGTCTTACAAATTCCATGGATATTTGAAATAGCCGCAGCTCAGGTTTTGCTTTTAGCTCTTCAGTTTGCTTTGAGACATTTAATGAATAGGGATTTTTTCTTACTTTTTTGTAATCAAGTCATCTGAGAAGGGAGATACGTTAGAAATAGAGATTTTTATCAAGTCATTTGCAAATTTAAATGAAGCGTTATGTAGGATTTTATTAATTCTTCCACTTTTTTTAACACATATGCCAGGGTCATAGGTAGATTTTTTTTTTTGTTCAGATCCTCAGATAAACATTTAAGCCCTTAGTGTACGTGTGGACAAGTGTGTCTTAAAGAGCTTTATTCTTGAGAGAACTTTTGTAGTCACAAACCAACAATTTTGGTTTTACATTGAAATAGATGGGAACGATCATTCTGCTTGATCTTAGACTTCCATTAGATCAGATGTCTCAAGGAATTGTGTGTGTGTGTGTGTAGCTTAATGAGAGTGAAATTCAGCTGAATGAGCTTTGTGTTGGGATCGTTTGATATTAAGCCTTTACATCTTACCATGGCAACACTTATGCTGATTTTAGCCCTGCTTTACTTTGGTCTTTAGGCACCTGGCTAACTTTAAGGGCTTTAGTAAGCCTTTGCTCAAATGCTTAAAACTAGGCACTTGCTGAATATGGGCTTCTTTCTGTCACAACTAGATACTAATGCAATATTTAACAAGTATGTTATGTTGGCAGCGAGCAGATGGACTCACATGTATGGTAGCTACGTCTATATCATCATATATATCTTCAGTTGGAAACACGAGAAAGTACTGCAGAGCAGCCAAGTACTGACACATGATAATGGACATGATAAGCAGCAAGAAATAGTTCACAGGTTCACAGGTTATTCTGAGTTGGAAGGGACCCACAGGATCATCTAGTCCAACTCCCCACCAACTAGACCATGTCACTGAGCTCCTCACTGAGTCTTCTCTTAAACACCTCCAGGGATGGCAACTCCACCACCTCCCTGGGCAGACCATTGCACTGAGAGATCATTCTCTCTGAAAAAACTTTTCCTAACATCCAGCCTAAACCTCCCCTAGCTCATGCAGTTAAAACAATGGCTGTTCAGAGATCCCAGAAATTACTTTGTTCAGTTTATGGTTGTCCATAGTGCTGACCAAAGCATCAACAAGAAATGTGTAGAATGATTTGAGAGTTTATTCACTTATTTTACTAAGTCTGTCTGTCTTTGCTCATACTGTTAGATGTGCATATTTTGGTTTATTTTATATTTTCCTGTATGGGTCAGTGTGAGAGTCAAGTTCTGCCTCTGAAGTTAATATTGATCAGGATGTCAATGTCAATGTATGAAATATATTGCCTTCTAAGCTGATGACAAGAGGTTTACCTTATGACTGTAAGTAAACAAGTGGCATTTTTGTCATGAGCAACTGAAGCAGAGATTGGCTTTTTTTTAATGAATGTAATGATTATGCAGCAAAATGCCCTCAAAGGTGAGGAAAAACTGTCACAGAGTGACACAGAGTGACTGTCTCAGGAGTCAGTGAGAATTTAGCTTTGCACGGAGAAATGTTTTAAAGAATTTGATGTGAAGGGGGTTTTTGGGTTTTGTCTTTTTCTTACCTTGGGCAAGAATTTTTGAAAAAGTAATTGCTCTCTTTTGCTGGTTAGCTTCACTTCTTGGTTTTCATTAATCATAACCCTACGTCATTCCTGTTTCTGTTGGATCAAGCTGAAAAATAGCCAAGTCAAGGGGGTTACACTGATTTAAATGCTGCCATGTTGATTTGTGAAACTTGAAAGTACTGGCCCATTGTTCTTCTGAATAACCTTAAAAAAACTCTTGTTCTTGTCTTTTTCTGAAACAGAATGAAAAAGGAAGCTTGCAGGTATTTTCACTTAAAAAAAACCCCAAGAAGCTCACCCTCCCAGAAGTAAAATCTAACCTTGAGAGAAAGGCACCACTTCAGAGTAGTTCATCGCCCAGAGGTTAACGTTCTCCCAGATTGCCATCCAGGGCCTTCATCTGAAGCAGGGTTCAAACTTGGAGGTTGGGTGAGCATCCATCCTGTAGGCCTGTGAGGTGGTTTTTTGGTTTGTTTGGGGTTTTTTACCCTTTTTTTCCTTAACTCAGTTATTCTGGAATTGAGAATTTTGCTGTTGAAACTAGTAAGTTTCCACTAGTGTGGAGTGGTTTTCTTGGGTTTTTTGCCTTTTTTTTTTTTTTTTTTTTTTAGTTAAAATGCATTTAATTGAAAAATTCAGAATAAGTGGTATTGCTGGGTAAATTTTGGTTGGTGTGCCCAATACAGCACTGAGATGGGAGATAGAAAAGTTGCAGCAACTGAACAAGTAAATCGTTTTAGCCTGTGAGCAACAGACTCTTACTACCCCTTGGGAATCCCTTGAACTCCAGGAGAAGGGAAAAGGATCTGCACTAGCAAACTTCCTTACAGAGCTGTCATCTGCAAATTGAATTCTTGCTGTGGGGAAGAATCAGCACTAGAGACATCTGTAACTGGCGACCTTTGATTTTATTATTTCTCTTTACACTTCTATAGGTCTTTTTGGTACTGATTTTATGCAGAAGAAAGAATTTTCCCTGGTCTTGCACTTGGAATATTTTGTAACTTCACTGCAAGTGTAGCATTGTTTCCTTGCCATGTCATTCACTGGTAGGTTTTTCCTTTCTTGAAATGGGTTATTCGCTCTGGCAGAATGAAATGCCACTTTCAGAACTGAGTCATGGTCTCACAGTATTGGCAAGGTTGGAAGAGACCTTCGAGACCGTCAAGTCCAACCTGTAATCCAACAGCAACCCATCGTCTAAACCATGTCAGTAAGTGCCTCGTCTGGATATCAGGACATCCACAATCTGCATTTTCTTGTACCAAAGAGTAAAAGAGATAATTCTCTTTGCTCAGAGTGTTCAGTGTTGAAGAACTGTCCCACAGAGCAAGGTGAGGTGGCTCAGAGATTTCAGTTCTATTTTTCAGTAATGATCTACAGCTTTTCTTCTTCCATGAGCTGAAGCACACTGAGAGAGGGGAAGGATTTCCAGTGGCTTCTGGGCTCCTTGTATCAAATGCTCCATCCTGGGCTGCTGCCTGCTACAGCTGATGGAAATCCTGATTTATGTTCGTCTGTTGGGAATTGTCTGAAGGTGGTAAAGGTGTTTCTTTACCATTTGTTGTGCAGAGTCTCACGTGGTGAGGCCCTGGTTTTGGCTGAGGACTCTTAAGAAGTAATGAATTACAAATGATGTCCAGGAGTGGTGATTTAACCCTCCTGTTTTAATACCTGTGAAATTGCTGGACCAAACTGGGAGCTTTGGCATAGCTGCCTTAAGTTATGACGTGAAATCAGAAGCTTTTCCTTTGCTCTTTCATTTATCCTTTCCTTCCTGCTTTCTCCCTTTCCTTTGAATATATTTGCTGAAATAAATTGTCACCGACAGCCTTTTTTAGTGTTGGTTTTCGAACTCATTGTTCCTTGTTTCAAGAGGAGCATTTCACATGAGGTCCCTATTCAAAGTGAATATATATGATAAGGCAAATTGTTTCAACACTTGCTTGCAAGGCCAATAAAAAGAGATGCTGTAGTGCAAATTACCCTTGCAAATGCTCTCTAAAAAGCTAATAACATTTTTCCCCCCAAAGGATAGTTCCCAGCCATAAGGAGAGTTTCTCTTTCATGTTCATTTGCCACACAGATTTATAAAATGATCCCAAATCCTTGCATAGGCTGCAAGGGATTGCGGCTTTGAACTGCTGAATTGGAAAAGCTATTAATGGAAGAGGAAAAGTTTTCAATTTCAGTCAGATTGGGTCAGGATGGTATAAACTCAGCCCTCCAAGTTTTGGTGTAAGATGGAAGGCTGTTTCTACTTTGTTGATAATTTTCATAGTAAGATTCACAAGGTTTTCTGTTTAAAGGCATGAAATGAGATGATAAGAATGTAAGGGAAAATCATTAGCATATTCACTGCTTTATTTTATTTTATTTTATTTTCAAGTAAAAACAGTCATTTTAATTTGCTTTCTGTGGAACATGGTATAATTGGAAACTTTTCAAAATCAGAACTATTAGACAAGTGGTCATAATCTTCAGAGAAAAGGTCCAACCGTTCAGCACTGGGGCTTGTCCTCCATTCAGGCCTGTGACCAGTGCCAGGGATCGTCATTTCCCTGCTGGATTTGGGCTGGCACATGGTATTTTCCCCTTTTGTGAAATCCAGGGCAGTGTAAAGAGGCAGCCCTGCAGTTCTCACTCGTGTTTAGCCCCAAAGTGATTGAGCGGGGGAGGTGAGGGGGGGAGGTGGGCTGTCTAACCTCCAAGATCAGCAAGCTGTGTTCCCAACCCTGCAAAAACCCTGGAATTCTTCCACCCAGGGACAGTTTCCAGCTACACACACTTTTCCTTTTTAATCGGACCTGCAGTGTCTCAGTAATTGTAAAGGACTTAGAAAATCGGAACTTGGCCAAATTACTTCTCCTTCATGCCATTTTGACAGGAGGCTTTCACAAAAATTAAACAGTAAATAACTCCTGTGAAATTGCATCTTGTATTTACTGCTTTTAGTGATGGTGGGATAAGCGATCAAGTGAAAGCCAAGCAAGTTGAATTGGTGTGTTTTTCTGAAGACTGGCTTCCACCAACTTTCCCTGCAGTGCATCTCTATACACCCTGGGTATTCTGGAAGGGGGACACTGTCCATATAGATGTATTTAAGCACTTAATATATATACATTAAGCACTGGGCTTAGAACAATGACTAATTTTGTACAGTCTCCTGACAGATAACCAGTGGTACCAACTCAGTTGTTTCCAGCCTCTCTTGGATGTGAAGCAGTGGTAGGGAAGATTTTCCTGTAAAAGGTTCCCTAGGCTTACCTGGCATGCACTGAGTTAGAGGGGACAGGAGAGGTAGTGGCTGCTGTTTCCGCTCTCCTAACTGCTCATGACACGCTTTTGAAGCGGAACATGTGTGGGGCTGTGTCCTTCTGATGGAGCCAGCCCTATCTCCTTCCCCCATTTCCTTTCTGTTGCTAATATGGTAACTGACCACTTAATCTCATTTATTATCTTTGCAATTGAAACTGAGAACGCCTGTGGCAGGTAAGCCCCGTGCCTCTGTGAGCTCGCTCTGATTTTCTCCCCCTGCGGCCCTAAAACCACAACCCTTCCCCCTCTCCCTGTTACAGCCAGCCCTGAACACAAATAACTCTCAGAAGCCTGATGCTGCCGTATATTTTATTTTGTTTGCAAGCTTGTCTTATGACCAGCTCTCAGCGTGGGAAGAAGGAGGGAGTGGGGAGATGGAGAGAGAGAGTTGTTGCAACATATTTTAACATATGTGCTTTAGGCCTCTTGGTGGACTCCCTCTTGGGAAGAGGGGAGGGAGCGTGCCCCCAAGCAGTTGGTTGGCTTTGCTTGTTTCTATAGCAGCCTGAAGGAGGAAAATCATGTTTTAACACTAATATATTCAACCAAAAAACCCCTAACAATTACAGGAAGAGTCTTTTTTATTATTATTAAAGAAATTGCATTAAAGATGAATGAGCACATATTGGAATAATTATGTTTTAAGGTGTGTAACATTAAAAGGTACTGAATGGAATATCAACTGTTTTGTAGGAACAGTAATAATGAGATTTCTGTCACCTAATCTTACAATAATTGGGTTATTACTATGCAAATTAAGGTATTACTTAAAAAAAAAGAAGAGGTAAGACAGATCCTTAAGGCAGCCATTTATCTATCCTTAAAGCTATGCTGTCAATTCTCTTTAGGCTGAAGATCCTTTTTTAAACAATTTGGAGATGCTAATTTCATTATTTTTTCACCTATGTTTCCTACTAGAATGTTTTTTATTCTCCCCAGGTAGCAGATCACGAGTGGTGGTTTTTATACATTTTCTACTCACTTATGGATTCCTTTAGGAATAATTAGATCAAATAGCTATGATTATTACCTTTTTGTTCCCTCTTTCTTTTAAATAAAATAATGATTTGTGTATTTTGCCTGAGTTTTTTTACAACAGGGGCACAGAGAATATACATAAATTATTTTTATCCTACTTTCCTTTAGCAAAGAATTATTGAGCAGCTTGTTACCATTTCTTGATTTCCATTAGTTATTTAAGTTTACTTACTGGCCAGTTATTGCCCTTGAAGAGAAATTGAGGAGTGCTCAGCATTTGCAGTTTTTGTTTGAGGCTTTGATAGCTTTTACCAGATCCACCAGAGGTCTCATGACATTTGCTCTGTCCCTGATTTTTAGAGGTAATACTTAAGATTTGGCTGCCTGTGGGAATTTCCTCATTTCAGCCTGAGTCTCAGTTCCTTTATGATGCAGAAATTTTGTTTGTGGGAGAAAAGGTGCTCCTGAGGGCTTTCTGAAGCCTCGATATGTGCACTGTGAGCGCTGTTGTTACCTGGGGGAGTTGAATTCCAACTGGTTGTGCCCAGACGTGCTTCACTCGCACTTCTGGATGCAGAGTACATATCCCTGAGGAGGTGCCCACTTGTGACTCCCAGTGGCTTCAGCATTCCCAGCTTTACGTTTGTATCAAGCCTACAAGTCTGTCACCGCACTCATCCATGACTTGACTTCCTCTGTCTGCAATTTACTGTGGAAAGCAAAGCAAGATTTAGTGGTTGGATTTTGAATACTGTAATTATAGTGTGTTACTCCTTGTCCAACCTTCTTGTAGTGCCTCCTTTGGTCTGCTGGTGGGTACCTGGTGACTCTCACTTTCTCTCTGTTTGATTCACTGCTCTCCCACTCTGTATTGAAGCCACTTAGTTTTAACACTTTCAGATCTTTCTTTCTTCTTTTTTTTTTCCCCTTAATGTGTGACTCCCAAGACAAGTGGAGAACTATAGACAGCCAGAATAGGCACAGAATGATCACTTGAGGTCTTATCCCATCACAGGCAGCTTCCTCTGGGGCTTTCTGCAACAAGCTTAATCTCTCCTCATTTTCTGTCTTTAGTACAAATGGGATGCAAGTATGTATATCTGAAATTCATAGAACTTATATAGTGGGGTGAATAACAGCATACTAAGAACACATTTATTGCTTAAAACAGTAAATTAATTCGGGCTTTCAAGGTGATTTTTTTCATGAATTAATAACAAGTTTATTAATGATGCTGAGTAATCTTACAAAATGTACTTTGATTAAGCTCTGGATTTTGCAACTCTGTGAAGTACGTATTTTGTATTACATTTGTGGCAGCAGTTTTGAGGTGGTGCTTGTGAAAGAGGGGGAAGTTTATATAATAGGAATTGCTGCCAGTCCATACCTCATGCCACCATCACTCCCCTGAAGGTGCTGGTATAATTTGTTAAGGAGAAACTCGTAGGGATTCACAAAGACATGAAGTCCTTTTATTGACTCTCAACTGAGCATTTCTCCTATGGCAGTGTATTAATTCTTGCTTGATTAACAGCTCTGGAACAAACTGAGCCATTGACCTTGTGGACCCCAGGTTGTTTGACTTAATAATCAGGACAAGTCTGTCTGTTTAGGTGGGTGTGCCTGAAAAAAGGAGTTGTAATCTGAGTTTAGAGGTGAATCACAACAGCATACAGTGAAAGAAAAACCACCATAATGGAAATGAGATGTCCAGAATAGAAGAGCTGTGCAATTCCTTCCTGGAAGGTCCATGTTAAACACTACTTGGTGAGCCCTAAGCCTTTGGGGCATGGTAGAACCAGCTGCAGTGACATAAAATAATACTAAATCATTTTATAGAGCTCAGAGTTAAAAAAAAATGTTTGAAGCTCAAAAAGATGATTTTGTTTAAGAGTTCGGTTTAACACATATGCATCCTGCCCTGGTGATTGCTAGTGGTTGCCAGGAAGTTCTCCAAGAAATCTGCAAAATGTCTAGTCTGTGTAACAGACGGGAGAGCTGGGAAAATTGTGTGAAAGTCCAGAGTTTTTTGGATCTCATTCTCTCTTTTCTCCAGAAGGAGTTTTGGACCGTTTAGATAAGAAGTGTGAAGCTTAAATTCTTTCTCTACCCCCCTTTGAACAAAACCTCTGAGCCTTCATTGAGTCTGTTCTTCCCTCGCAGTTCCAGGTTGAGAACAGGGTGAACTCCTAAGCAAGCTGTGCTTGGCAGAATTGATGAGGGAACAACATAAGCATTCCTTAGGCAGAAACTGAAATTTGAGCAACTACTTAGCATGTTTTGGTTAGTACTGCTGCTATTTTCCCTAGTGTGGAACACCTATGGGATACCGAGCTAGACAGGAACATACCTGGCTCTGCCATGGACTGTATGACACATCCTGGTGGAATGATGGGGATCCCATGTTAGCCCTAATTAATTGATGAAATAAGAACTGCTACACCAAGATTACATTCCCTCCTTATTAAACCACCACTACTCTTGTGACTGGGGCCATAATTTCCTATGGTAGGAGTAAGAAAACCCAACCAGTTTGATGTTTTATCTACTCCGTGTTCCTCCATCTTCACCTGCCGTAGCAGCTGGATTTACCTTCACCTGTTTTAACTCCACTTCTTCCAAGGGTCCTTTGCCAAAACACCACCCATCTCCGTGTACCTCCAGGCTACCTCTGCAGTCTGGAGAAAATCAGAGCAGCAAGGGCTGCAGCTGCTTACTAATTAGTGGTTGATTTAGCTAAATGCTGACACCTGAGCTGAGGAGATCACTACTAAAGCTGGTTCTGTGGCAGCTGTGCTCTTTCCATAGGGGTGTGCACTGGAAGCAATGAGGGGAATGTAGATGGCAGCAGAGAAGGGGGCTGCAGAACTTACGCAGGTATTCACATTTTTTGCTATTTGTCCTAATTTATTTTACTCTTGGCCTCTTCTAGCCGTTATAGGGTTATTTGCTAACCATTATTAGGTAGGAGGTGTAAATTTGGTGTTGGTCTCTAATGAACTGAACTGGTCAGTACATAGTTTTACCAGCTAGATGGAAAGAGTCGTGTTTCATTGTTTTTATCTGTTAAAACCCACAATGATGATTTTTTTTTAAATCATTTTCTGAGGAGTTCATATACTGAGCATAGAAGTGCTCTGCCCTCATTCCTTCTGCTTTTGACTTTAGCTGTAGATATCCAGATCTTCCATTAGATGTTTTATAGTCTTGTCTCCTTTCAAAGGCAAGTATCAAAAAAGAAAAAGTTCAGTCCCATCAGCATGTCTGAAGTCACTGCTGTTGAGTCTTTAGTAGCAGACGGCAAAAAGGCTTTAACAGTTGCAAGTTGAAGCAAAACTGGCTGAAATGTATGTTTAGATAGAAAAAGATTGGTTGGGAGTGAGATGTGGGAGTCATCAGCACAGAGGTGGTGAATTGAAGCCGTCGTTCCTCAATGATGTGAAAATGCAGAGCTATAATGCATATAATTGCTCAGATACTACAGGGACATTAAAAATACACTGTGTTTTATGTAACATAGCAATTTATAAAAATGCAGTAGCAGTTAGTGTGAGGGTAGTGGGAAACCCTATAATTATTTGGGATATGATGTTAATAGATTCGATAGCAGGCTCAGATGTAGATCTAAATAATTCATTTTTGTTTTACTTTTTGCTGGCTTTGGTCTTTTCTCTCCCTTCGTATTTCTCGTATGAAACTCTGCAACTTGCTGGTAGGCGATTTCACCTTCCAGTCTGGTGGCAGGCAGATGGCTCTCTCTGCAAATAATATCCAATGCTGTTCTGTCACTTGGCCACTGAGCAGTGTTGTAGCAGCAGGGCAGTTGAACTCGCTGTGTGATAAGTATTAATGTGCTTTGCTTTTTCTGGTGTAAGCTTTGTGATTCCAGGCTTGCTCATGAATGTATTTTTTTTTCCCAGGAGACTGTGCAAAACACTTGCTGAGGCACCAGGTCAGCTGTTAAAAGCTAATTCTCGAGTGGGTTCAGCTCTCAGTCCATATGTGGATAACCTATAAGTGGGAGTAATTTAGACATTTAACCAGACAAAAATCCATGACACAAAACAAATGAAAGTGTTTTTATAGATTCATGGTGCGTTGTTTCTGCATGCAGTCAAGGATGATGATACTGGATATGTCTCAAAAGAAAGATGTGTGGTAGTAGAAGTGGTTTAAACCTGAATAAGTGAAGTTCTATGATTTTAATGTCTGTCTGGAGATTTTAATGGATGATATGGGACAATGTCCTTCCAACTGGAAATTTGAAAAGTTTAATGAACAAAAGTAATTTCTCTTGACCTGTAATTTCTCAGCTGGATGTGAAGTATGAGGAATGACCTCTGATACAGCAACAATGAAGAATTAGTATTGTATATGTGTTGGGAATTTTAAGCCCTGGGACTGTTCATTGGTTGAGGCTTTTGCCCTTCTTCCCCACTTGATAAAATCAAGTCCTTCTTTTCATTGTTCATGCAAAACTTACTTAAGTTTCATGTTTCATGTGCCTTTAGTTTCCCTTCGAGTTCAGGCTTTGAATAAAACCCAAACCCCAGAACGAAACTCAGCTGAAACCACCACCACACTTTGCATAGTTTCCACCAAAAACCATAAATTGACCAGGTTCACTCTATATTTGGCCTGGTTACACCAAAAAGTTACTGAAGCCTTACTGTAACTCTGGATTCCTTAGCCTTCAACTTGCCATGTTCCTGTGGCAGGAAGGGTTCTAAGTGCAAGTTCTTTTCAAATGTCTCTCTGAATCACCCCAGATTTGAGCACAGGTATGTGAGGGTTTTGTGGGGTTTTTTTCCTTCTTTTTTTACCATGGGGAGTTAATACTACGAGAATTAATAGCATTAACAGGAGTATAATTTCCTGGGAGTTCACTTCTGTATTAGCAATACTATAATCTTCTGGGAATTCATTTTTATAATTTGATGAGCAAGGATTGGTTTTTGACTTTTTGCACCTCCTTCCTTACCTCATTTCCCCTCCAAAAGTCAGCTGTAACCACACTGCTTGTGTTTTTTAATAACCATTCAATAAGAAACGTTACAGGAAGATGCACTTTGTGCATAACCAGTTACTGCCTTATTTCTCACAAGCTTTGTGAAAATCTTTGAATCCATCTATAGGGAGACCTTTAGCTTTAAACAGCTTCCAGGGTTTTCCCCTGTGGACAGGCCCAGGAGTCACTCACTTCTGCTTGTGAGCCCAACTTCTCTGATTTCATTTTGGTTAGGCTTGTGCCTCCATTGTCAAGGCCTCCACCTCCGAACTGGGAGCCACTGCCTCAGGCAATTTCTGTTTTTGTAAACTGCCATTTGGGTAGTTACTTACTCTGTAGGGACACAGGATCTCTAGTTGAGCTGTAATGGGAAGCTTCATTCATGATGCATGTTTCAGGTTGCTTTTATTAATTTGTTTTCTTTAGGAAAAAATTTGTCTTTTTACAACATCTTCCGATGAATCGGGGGTACCGTGCATTCCTAGGTGCCTTTTTCTCTTTGCCTTGGGAAGATTGGGTTCAGAAATATTGCTGGGGGATTCCTCTGTCAGTAATCTGCAGGTGACAATATTACAATCCAAACTCAAGTCTTTAATACCACATTGTACCAAATATAAGGAATTATTACCATTTTGGCTTGAAGTTTCTCTTAAAAGAGTTTGTTCTGTCATTTTCTTCGAGCTAGGAAAAAAAATCTGTAATTCCAATCGGATTTGTGCTTTTAAAGAGATGAATATTATTCTTTGAAGACATCAGTAGCCAAGTCTTGACCAATATTTGATATTGGTTAGAAACAACAGCCTAAATCAGTGCTGAAATCTTCCTCCTGACCCATTTGCCACTATTATATTAATAACTGTCATTTATGTAACGCCTTTCATCATGCTGAATATCCAGGCAATTTACAAACACGTGCCTTGATTCCTCAGAGAAATCCTGCAGTTAGTCGGGTTTAAATTTGTCTGGGGTCAGGGAGGTTAATAACTCAACTCCTTCAAAAGGTGCCGCCGTTATAATGACCACGGCCCTTCGGACCTGCAAGCCTCCGCTGCCAAACCCACACCTCTGTCTGCAGGCACCCACAGCACCGTGCTGCCATAATGACTGACTCATGCAGCCTGCCAGGAAGAGCACTATCTCTAGAATTAGTCGTTCTTTTTGCAGGACCATTGGTTTGGGTTTGGTTTATGTGCTCCCCTTCTTAGAGGCCGTCCATCTCCATACTTGCCTCTCCTGAGATAGGTGTCTTTTGGAGATGCAGGCGGGCCAGGTATCAGGGTAATAGGATATGTTTATGTGTGTGGGTTTAAAATTCTTTTATTTAAAAAAAAGTGAGAGGAGCGGGGAAAACATACTTTTGAAACTGAGTTTTGGCAGGGTTACTTACCTGTTGGCCTTTGTCTTAATACTTGAAATGAAGGATGATTTTAAATGAGCAGAAAGCTGCGGGTGTTTGAGCCTTGGTGATTCTGAAAATAGATATTTATGCAGATGAGCATGATGTGTGCGTGCTACAATTCACCACTGTCTAACTCCAGATGTCAAGCACTTCACTGTTCCCAGTGCATAGGTCTAAAATATGTTCATGCATAACATAAGCTTGGTTTTACAACCACTTATATTTAGACTGATTATGGGTGTTTAGCTACATCTGTGTACTTCTTGCATGACTTCTTGTTCAGAAAAGTATCAAAAGAGATTACTAAAAGGAGTATTTCATTTATTGCTTCTGAGGTTTAAGAGGTTAGTCTTTGATGAAATAGGTCTCATTATAACATGTAAAATTTCTTTGTTTTATTATAAGAGATGTATATTTTATTTGGAGGTATTAAGATCCTTATTTTAACAGCATTCAAGGATCTTCTTGAATTGAAACTTAAATTGTCAGCATATATGTAGACTATTGGAATCAGGTAATATACTCTCCAAGATAGCAAATAGGGGAAAAAAGGTAATAATTAAACTGTGTATACAGTAATTACACCCAAGATACCATGTTTAATGCTTGCATTCTCCTGCTAACTTACTATTATCTGCATTCACAAGTCATTCATAGATAGCTGCATATTAATCCAAATAACCAGTAAAGCAAATATGCAATTGATGAGATTTTGACTGTTGAAATCATTGCAATGAAGCTGGAATATTAGGCTATATATGCAAGTAGAGAGTATTATTGTAAGTGCTCTTACAGGATATTCTCATAAGAACTATGCTGTAAAGTGTAGCTGCAAGGCTATTGGAAATTAGTAATTTAGGTAGTATAAATATTATTTTATGATGTTTATCCATTTATCAGTAGTACCCAATTCTATATACTATAATAGAGACAACTATATAGGTACAGTTCAGTGTCTCGGGGAAGGGCAGGGAATTATGATTTAAACTGCTCCAAAACAGTTACTTCTGTGGTTGTCTTCTGTCAGTATGACTGCAGTTTGTATAACAGCTGATATTTTTAATAGATACACTTTTTATTTTGACAGTTTAGTGCAAAATGCAGATCAAAGGGGAAATTGATACAGTGCTTGTCAGAAAACATGTCACCTGTACTTGAGCTGTTGCCTTAAAATACCAAAGCATCTCTTATTAAAAAGAAAATGCTCTTACTCTCAATATTGTTGTTTGATAGTATGACTATCATAGTATTTGGGGCTGTTATTAACACTTTTGCCAAGAATATTCTGTGTCTTGCCAAGAATATGATGTGTCTTGTTTCTAATTCTGTCTTGGGCTAAGCAACCCAAGCCCTGTGGTGTAAGCAGGTACTGCTGAGCTTTCTGAACCATCAGACCCCTCACCATAAAGCAGAGGGACACAGCCCTTGCTGCTGGGACAAATGGGCCTTGGTTTGAAAGTGCCTTTCATGAAACAGCGTTAGGCCTCCTTTATACATAGGAGCTGTGCAATCAGTGAAGTCAAAGGAAGACCACTTAATAATAATAATAAACCCTTGTGCTTTCGGTCTCTGTATGGGTGTTAGATGGTGAGTTGGACTAGATGATCCTTGTGCGTCCCTTCCAACTCATAATATTCTGTGATTCTCTGGTTTTGGGATGTCAGGTGTTGCATGCTTAAGCACTTGCTGTTCCTCCTGTAACAACAGCTCCATCTTGGATAGATCCCGAAGATTGTTCCCTGAGAGGAAAGGCTGTTCTCGGTTCAGTGCAGTGGTAATGCTGTGGCTGAGGCATTTACAAAGTAGGTTTTGGGGTAGCTGTAGGCGAGCAGCCCTGTGGCAGCAGCATTTGAAGCCTTGGGCGGCAGTGCTCTAGAAAGCCATAGGCTGCACGCATCAGCCACGTCTGAGCACTTACAGCAGTGTTGGGGAGTGTTTCATATTGCCTACACTTCACGTTTATTTTGGTGTATTGTTCGCTGTCAACAGTTTCTGCAAAAAAAAAAGTCTGTAGTCCTCCACAAGGGCTTGGGGCTGGCTCAAGGTTAGTAGGATGTTCAGAGGTGTCGGGTGCCAAAGTGTGGTTAATGGGAGCAGTGTTCCTGCCTGCATTAAGCATGAGGAATATCCTTGACCCTCGCAAAGTATTGTTTTGTTTCTCATCTCTACACAGCAGTGGGAGCCTGAAGGGTTAATTTGCCTTTTCCTTGAAGTTCACTAATTGAAGGGGTGGGGGGGAAAGCCCGGCAAATATTATCTTGCTGACCTTTGAAACCTGCCTGAGTGTTCGTGGTCTCATTTCTGTGGGAGCAGAGGGACGGAGTGAGCAGTTGTTGTGACGGCACCAGCAAGGGTTAATCAGCCCTGCCAGCCTGAACAATGGAGACGGGGGCAGCTTTAAACGAAATGAGCTGAATATTTCATTCGGCCACTCAGCTGCCTGCTCCAATTGCCTCCTTTGCTAAAATGAGAGCTTAATCTAAAGTGACAACAACATCAGTTTCTATGTGCTCCAGTCACACAGAACATGACTTCCTTAACATAAACACTATTTACATGGACCGTCTGGATATAGCAGGGAATCAGGAGCGTGCCCAGCTAAGACAGAGGCTACAATGAAGGACGAATAACAGGCAGCTAGGAATTAACATCGGCAAATGAAAGCCTGACCCTCGGAGGGCATGTCCCTGTTACGTTTTAAAGCTAGAAAGCCTTGTACCAGTAACCTTGCTTCCAGTAAAGACTATATAATTTAAAAGAAAATAGTAGCTTTTCAGCTGAGATACTTAACCAAATGTGTTGTCTGACCCATTTTCCTACTCCGTGTGACACGAGATGAAGGACCCCCAGCTGCAATTATCAGTCGTTCAAACAGCTGTAACTGATAAGTCTCCTCTGTCCTTGTGCTCTCTTCTCAAAGCTTCTCCTGTCTTTTTTGCCATGGAAGTGGAGATGCTGCTGAGCAGAGGCAGAGCTCCATCCCATGTCCCGAGCCACCGGGGTGAGACCTCTGTGTTGCTTGTGCCTTGCAACCTCTCCATTTTGTTGTTTTGCTTTTTTTTTTAAAAGGGGTCGGTTGGTTAGTTTTTGCTGTGCTGTGGAGTTATAGACCACTGGAATATTGAGGCTTTCGTACTCCTGTGTGCATTGTTCAACTTGGAAAAGGAAATAAAATCCACTTTAGTACAGTGGTAATTGTCCCCACCTGGCGTGTGGGAGACACGGGTTTGATTCCCGCCAGGGAGACAGTGTTAAGGGTTGGACTCGATGATCCTTGTGGGTCCCTTCCAACTCAGAATATTCTGTGATTCTGTGAAAAGGCCTCCTCATCAGAAAAACTCTGGATGATTTACTGGGAGGGAAGGAGGAGTGAGAGGGAGTTTGGGTAGTGTGGCACAAGTAAGTGGAGGGGGATGAATACAACTTCTTTCCTCTGTGACGTAGCTGCTGTGGGGCCCTTATCTTGTCCCAAAGGGTAACTCATTCTTTTTCCATCTCCCTTTTGATGGATGCTGGCACTGGCCGGGCAGCAGCTGTGAGCACCTTCTCCTTCAGCCGCTTTGGCAGCCCTGTTGTTCTAGAGTGCTTAGGTCTTAATCACACCTTGTGGCTAGCCTTGAGAAACAAGGAAGGATTGTGTGTTTCTATGTGATTTTGTTCTCAGTTGTGGAGACAAAAACATGTCCTCCTTTTGCATAAAGGGAAGGGCAGTGGTTCTGTGCTACTGAAGAAGAAAAGGTTCCTTTCCCATCATTGGAAATTTACAGCAGAATTTACAAAAAAATATGGATCCTGACAGAATTCTTTTTTGTCTTGTTGGAGGAGTTCCTATTCTGAATGTTGAGAACATGCTGGTACTTATAGCATCATGTAATATTTAATGTGTTTATTACTTTTTTAGACTCTTAAAACTTAGGGCATTCATGAAGTGTAGAAAATGAGAGGTCCAGTGACTATAATCCTGTAGTCAAAATCCAGAGCAGTTGCTTTTTCATATTAGAGTAACTGTAGCCAAGTTAGGTGGACTTCTGTGACACATCCTAAAAGCATACTGAAGTTAACTTTGAGCTGCTGTAGCTTCACTTTAAAGAAGGAACACAGATCACTTATGGTGTCAATACAAGTCTTAAAATAGTAGCCAAAATCTGTGCTTTCTGATTCTGTCTGACTGTATTTCCTTTTTCCTCACTTTTGGTTCCAGAAGGGAGTGTAAGCTTTACAGATTTACAGAATTACAGATGTATTCCTTACACCATAAGAAAACAAGGTCTAGTATTATTCAGATGCAATGCACTGGCACTGCTTCAAGAACTAACACCTCTTTAAAGAGAGCAGTCACTAAAATCAGCTCATCACTGAAGTGCAAGGGAAAAAAGCATGACAAATTGGACTGCAAGGGTTTTTAAGGAGCATCTGAAACCCATCTCATGAGTCGCCTTTGTTAGGTACTGACCATCAGCTGGGAGTGATAGATTTCCAGAGGTGCAGGAAGTAAGTTTATATTGTTGCTGTTTTACAAGAAGGCACTTACAGCTTAAACTGAGCAGTTAGTGATCATTTTATCATTGAATTGTTGAATATTTGGGGGTTGAAGGGACCAAAAACTGCTTTCTTAAAAAGGCCACTCTGCTGTTTATGCTATAGATAGGCATGATGCCTGTCTCTAGGGCTGGAGCTATAGGAACTCTCTGCCTTTGGCTGGTGCCTGACTGGAGTTGGGTACCAGATTAACAGGTTATGCCTGTTTCCTCACAGGCCTTTTTTTAAAGAAGTTAGAAAAAATATGACAGAATAGTAATAACTGGATATGTATTTAGCCTTATTCCAGGTAACTGGAACACCTAGTTAGTTCATTGCTGTTACAGAGATTTATCTTGTTGGATATGCTTATTCGAAGACTGCCTTTTGGCACTGTCAAGGATGTTGGGAAATGCTGGACTCCTTTCTGGAGGGATGTCATCTTAGGTGCTTCTAGAGACTATAAGAGTTGTAGGTGGGTGAACTTCAGACTCCATTGTCCTCTTCCTGGGGGCAAAAAAGAGGGATGAGGGAGCCTTTTTGGCCTGTGTTTCTCTAAGCAGAGATGATGTAGGATACTGGCCTTCATGTTGGAGAGTAGCTCTTGGATGCTAATACAAGTGATTAGTGATCCTCAGGAAACGAGATTTTTTTTTTCAAATAATCTGTCTATTTGGAAATATGCTTATTACATAGTTATTAAACCTAATGAATGTATTTTTTAACATGCAATAATTATCTAATTAAATATAAGGCATTAGTTTAAGTCATCTAGCTCCCTTACTAAAATGCTGTCTATTACACGTAGATTTATTGAGGATTAACAGCTACATAATAGAACTGTATCTATTTCATGATTGTTAATCCTCAGTGAATGTTTTTAATAATTAATTGGCACTTAACTATGGATTATGTTCATTGTGATGGAGTTTATGAAGCAGTAGAACATTTTTGTGTATGATTAAGTGCCAAAGGGAACATGCCTCTAATATGGTTAAATAATTGTGCCTGGGACATTACAATGACGCACGTGACAGAACACCAGGGAAGAAAACCAACCCAAAACCTAAACCCGAAGAAACTGTGGAGTGATAATGAGAAAATCATGTATAGTATCAAAACTTTTAGTTCTGTTATTACCTAAGTTTTTAGAAGTTTTGGTTGATTTATCAATTATCTAGGAGAAGTAGTAACCACCTACTTAGCAAGATATTTAATGTTGTAAAATAGTTAAATGGGAGCTTGTGTTGAAGATGGCGAAATATTTCAGTGTGGCTGATGAGGATCCTTGAGTGTTTAAATTCCATTTTTTGAAATCTCTATAACACACATGAATTAGTGAACTAGAGTATAAATCCAATATATATTTCGACTAAATGAATTCTGGGAACTAAATGAATTCTGTGCCAGCTGTTGGAGGATAAGGAAGGAAGTTGCATGATACACTTGAGCACAAAGAAGTGCTGTGAATTTTTCATAGAGTCAATTATGGAAGCAAACAGGAGAAGAAACCCATTCTGTTGGTTTAGCTGACCCCAAGAGAAGACACTGATCCTGACAGGCAGTTAAGATTTCAGCTGCTAACAAGTAGAAATGCCGAGTCAGTGGGTTTTATCAGCAGCTATTACTTTGACTACTTGTAGATTTTTTTGTGGATGGAAAAGTTCTAATGCAACCACAAAGCTGTCTAATGAACATTGGATGAATTCCTGCAATTCAAGTGTTGACACAGATGCCTCACATCTCTATCTTGGACAGGGGCACTTGAATGTCTTTATCAATGACACAAACAGTGAGATTGAGTGAACCATCAGCAGGTTTGCAGATGACATGAATCTGAGTGCAGCAGTTGATGTAACACAAGGGAGAGATGCTGTCTGGAGGGACCTGGATGAGCTTGAGAAATGGGCTCAGGAGAACCTAATAAAGTTCAACAAGTCCAAGTGCCAGGTCCTGCATTTGGCCTGAGGCAAGCCTAAGTACAAATGGGAAGAACTAATTAAGAGCAGCCCTGACAAGAAGGACTTGGAGGCTGTGGTGGGTGAAAAGCTGAGCATGAGCCGACAGTGTGCATCCGTGGCATCCTGGCCTCCATTGAAGGCCGTGTGGGCAGCAGGTCAAGGGACGTAATTCTGCCCCTCTACTCTGCCCTGGTGAGACCCCACCTGGCGTCCTGCATTCAGCTCTGGGGTCCCTAGCACAGGAAGGATGGGTCCAGAGGGGAGCCACAGAGATTATCAGAAGGATAGAGCACCTCTCTTATGAGGAAAGGCAGGGACAACTGGGGCTTTTCAGCCTGGAGGACAAAAGGAGATAATAGCTTTCCAGTTCTTAAAGGGAGCATGTAAAAAAGGGATTGACTTTTTACATGGGCAGATAGTGATAGAACAAGGGAGAAGGGGTTTAAACTAAAATAGGATATATTTAAATTAAATATTTGGAAGAAATTCTTTACTGTAGGGGTGCTGAGGCATGGAAAGTGTTTGCCCAGAGATGTGGATGCCCCATTCCTGCAAGAGTTCAAGGCCAGGTTGGATGGGGCTCTGAGTAACTTGGTCTGGTGGGTGACATCAGGCAGTAGAATTTGAAAGTAAATGATCTGCAACTGAAGCTGTTCCGTGATGATTCTATACAGAGACACATACAGATAAAGGGCAAATATTTTATCTAATAATGAAGGCTATTGGTAAGTAAATAGTCTGTTGACATTAACAAACAGAGACAGCTATAATGTTGGAAGACCTTTAAGAAAAAACGTTGGACTTGATGGAAAAAATGCAGCACCTTTTTAGATGCATTGAATGGGTGAAAAGGGAGAGCAAGTTTGTGCACATGAACATATATCCATATATATTCTTGAATTTGCACAGCATGAAATAAATTTTCATTCTTTTCAGACTTGGAGTTGTTTAGGTTGAAAGAGACCTTTGAGATCATCAGTTTGAACCACTGACTGAGCACTGCCGAGTTCACAGCTAAACTCTGGCCCTAAGTACCACATCCACACACCTTTTAAATATCTCCAGAGATGGTGACTTAACTACTTCCCTGGGCAGCCTGTTCCAAGACTTGACAATCCTTTTGGTGAAGAAATTTTTCCTTAAATTTCTCTTGTTGAGATTTAAGTTGGATACAAGTCTGTTTCCTTTTGTTCTATCACTTTTTACCTGGGAGGGGAGATGAACTCCCACCCAGGTACACCCTCCTTTCAGGTAGTTTTAGGCAGCAATAAGGTGGCTCCTCAGCTTACTTTTCTCCAGCCTGAACAACCTCAGCTGGTCCTCTTAAGACTTGTGTTCCAGACCCTTCTCCATCTTTGTTGTCCTTCTCTTGACGCATTCTGCTGTGGCCTGACCATTTCCCCATGAGTTACGGGGCCTTCATTCTGCTCCCAGCTCAGAGGGCTGAGTACCCTGAGAACAACTGGTCTTGCTTTTAAGGACTGGCACAAAGAAGTCGTTAAGCACCTCTGTCTTTTCCTCATGTTTTGTCACTGTGATTCCCTCTGCATCAAATAAAGGATGGAAATGCTCCCTTGTCCTCCTTTTTGTTACTGATGAATTTATAGAAATGGTTTTATTGTCTTTTTTTGGCAGTAGCTAGAACTTGTTCTAGGGCTTTGGCCCTTCTAATTTTCTCTCTCCATAACCTCGTGAAATCCTTGTAGAGCTCCTGAGTTGCCTCCCCATCTTCCATGGGTCATAAACTCTTTTTTTTTTTTCCCTTGAGTTTCAGCTAAAGTGAAATTGTAGTTATTAAAAATTTCTGTAGCTTTTGGGGGGTGGTGTTTGCTGGGATGTTTTGTAATCAAGCTTAGAACAAATTACATGCTGTGGTTTATCTTGAGTGTTGTTGAAATTTGATCTTTCTGTGTTTCAATGTTGAAATGTCACTTTTCTGATGAGTTTTGGAAGTGAAGGTAGTGAGGCTGTCTTTTTTGGTCACACTGAAGGTGCCACTACTACATGGGGCTCAGAAAAAGTAGGTGATGGGGAGGAAGCAAGGAGTGTTAGTTATCCAAAACCCGCTATTTTTGCGGATCTGGGTTTGTAGCCACTTAAAGAGGAACTTTAGGAGTAATGAGCAAAGGAAAGGGTAGAGCCAGATCTCAGTTTGACGAGAAGTCCTGGTATCCTCTACAAACTTAAGGTCTCTGAACTCAGACTTTAATTGGAGACTCTGACAGCTGGACGGGCCTTGAAGGTTCAAATTCTGCAGATTCTGAGGACTTCAGAGTGTGCCATGCAGGTGACCATCAACTTCATTCACAACTCTGCAGGCTTTTGAAGAAATAAATGGTAAAAACAATAACAAAAGCCTGTTATGGGGTTAATTGCATTTTTTAGAGGGTGGCAACCCTGAATGCCCACAGGATCTAGCAAACTACATGACAAAGCCAGGCTTTCCCCCTAAAGCTTAACAGCAGTCATGTTGCAGCAGCAGCTGCTGCAGAAGGTGAATGTAGTGACGATATTGATGAGATTACTAATTTGTTTAGTAGACAGGGAATGAGGATTCGTCTGTTGGCTGTCATCATCCATCAGCCGTATGTTGCCCCAGGCAGTGGGTATATGCTGTTAGCCTGTTACTAATTTTACTTTGTTTTTTCTCAGCTTAGTTCTTTTCTTTGGTTCATTTCATTCATTTGTTGTGACTGGGAGCTAAACAAGAAAGATGAGGGAAAGAAAAAGCCCCAACAGCCCAGTGCTACCTCTCTGTTTGCCAAAGCAGGTACGCTACAGCTCCTGCCTGCAGCCTCTTCCAGCTGATTTGGTTGAAAGGTCTTGGTGGGAGAGGCTGTGGCCTATCAGCGAAATCCCTTTGATGGTGTAAGAAGTTTTTTCTAGAAACTGGGGTCTTAAGCTGTATTTATTGTTCAAAATCATTGGTGGGAGCTACTCCATCATTACAGATGTGCTCACACCTGTATTGCTACAGTGTTGCATGTGCCATGACTGTGATTGTTTGTTGGGGGGGTTGTTTGTGGTGATTGGTTAGTCAGTTTGTTTAATTTCTGAGATGTTTTTGGATTGTGTTAATCAGACTTAGAGTTCTGCAAGGGGCAGCAAGTTCATGCAAAGGAATTTTGGGGTCAGTATTCTAAATTATAAGCTCATGGAAGTCTCTATCTCATACTGATTTATAGTTTGCCATTAGTCCAGTTCTAAAGGAGGAGCTCTGATTTGTAGCTGCAGATGATTTGGCTTGGATTCAGCTTTCAAGATTGAGAATCCCTGTCAGAGAAGATGTTTGATGCGATACCTAAGGGGTCAGTTCTCACTGTTGTCATTAAATCTGCATCATGATGAAGTCACACTCATTCAAAACATATTTAGTATTGTGGTTTTGAGCATCTTCAAGATCTTTTCCAGGTGGAGATGAGAGAGGTGCAAAGGGCTGCAGGGAAATCTGAATTTCCAGGCTTCATTGCCATGTCCCATTAATTTTTGTCCTAATACTTCTAGTACTGATTTTTAGTGACGTTGACCTGCTTTAGGTGTTTGCTGAGCTTTGTAGTGACTTCTAAAAGTGCTGAGCAGCCATCCTTGTGGAAGTGAGGTTGGTGGTACTATTGCTATGAAAGATGACAGTATGAATTTGAAAAAATATAGTTAAAAACTCAGTAGGAGGTAGATGTTGGTAGATGGGGGGAAATGTATTATATTGCTATGCTATTTTTTTCTGTCTATCTTTTCTCCAGTGTATTTCTTCTTGGTAAAAAATAATTTATGGCCCTCCTCCTTCAATCTTTACTCATGCAGAGTGTCATTTAATGGTGATTGTAGTGTCAGCATGGAGTGCACAACTACTTCCCACCCAAGTGGACGGCAGTGGTGGAAAGCCTGAAGCCACCTCCTGTTGGTGGCTTTGCTGGACCCTTTTGAACTTCTAGATCAGAGGTTGGTCTCTTCTGCTCATTTCCCACCTTTGCTTCCTCCAGTGCTGAGGGGAATTGCCAGCTCACTGCAGGGCCTTGAGCCTTGAGGACTTTCCACATGTTGCTGCATCCCAGGAGAAGTGAGAACTTCCTCAGACTGAGTCTTGGAAGAGTTTGACAATGAGAGTTTCCATGGGAATTGCATTCAGTGGTGCCTCCTTAGTGCACTGACTGGCTGATGAGGAGTTTCTGAAGTACTGGTGCAGACACAGAATTTTTTTACAAGCCCTGCTGTACTCCTGAAACATCTGAGGTTATGTACACTACAGACATTGCACAGAGTAAGCGCCCAGTATGATCTTGTGATAACTTCATAAGGAAGTTGCATGTTGTATAGTCAGAGTAGGATCAGACAAGCTCAGGAGGATTTCAGGGAAACAGACATGTGAATCTTGATGAGAACACTTTAAAAGGTGTGGTAGTCTGCCTGCAAAACTGAGAAATTCTGCCCATCCTCTCCCCCAAAATGCAATTTTCTACTAGATGTTTTTATCAGGCTGGTGGCTTGGTAGTCCATGAGTTGAGGATGAATTCAGGCAGACTTGAAAATCCTGAGACCTCAACTTGAAAAACTTGTTAGTTTAATTAGCTTCCCACATATAAACAATTTTAGCATGCTTTCTGGGTGGCATTTAATTTTGTATTTTTAAATACAATTGTTGATGCATATCTAGCAAAGTTTTGGTTTGTTACTTTTAGCAACTTACTTTTGCTTGCATGAACATTTCTTGATGATATATCCCAGTTTATATGGAACTGTAGACAGGGGAAAAATAGCTGCAGAAAAAGTTTCAGGTAGCACTGAAGTAGCAAGTCCTCTCAATAATCAGTAGGGTATAGAGGGAGAGCAGAGAATGGCCTAAAAACCCATTACAGCTCGTAGGTGAGCACTGGTGGTTCCTGGAATTTCTCAGATATTAGTGAGATGAGACATGCAACATGGTTTTATTTGAGCAAAGATTTTCCCCGTCCTTTGACCTTGGATTTGTGTAAGTTGGATGCAGTTTTCAAGCTCAGTGTGACCATTGCAATGCCATGATATGTTGGGTTTGGGTTTTGCCTTTTTTTTTATCCCCCAAAAAGACAGGCAGAAGGAAGAACAGAAGACTGTCAGAATGCATTGTATGTTAGATATATTTATGTTTACAACACTGAAATTAGAGATGGAGAAGCACTTTCTTGGATGCATTCAGGTTGGAAAAGACCTTTAAGATCTAGCCCAACTGTAAGACTTTTCATCAAGCCTGTAATACAAACCACATTCTTAGAGTCTGTAATAAATTATTGACTACTGTATTAGGTTTACCTTTATCTTTTTATAGTCATGGAAGTGTCCAGGTGCATTGTGATTTCCTTGTCTAAAGGTTCAAATGGGAGTTTTTTCAGCTGAAAGCATGGTGATGATTATGCTGAGATCTTCTGTGGCATCTCATAAATTCCTGAGGTGAAAAGAGGCTTTGTTGTCTAGGAAGTCATCATGATAGTTTGTTTTTAAATAGGCAGGAGCAAAGTTAGTGAGTTTTTCCCTCTTTTCGACTGACTTCTGGGGGGGGGGGGGGGGGGGGGGGGGGGGGGGGGGGGGGGGGGGGGGGGGGGGGGGGGGAAAACACGATCAAGAAGTGGTGAGAAATGCAAGAAAACCCTTTCTATAAAAACAGCACCATTAAGAGATGGCAATATTTTGAGTACTTCCAGCTAGTTACAAGTCTTTTATCAAAGTGTTGTTTTTGCAAATTGTTTCTGCGCTCTGCATGTGTGTCTCTGTACTTAAATAGAGCAAATTACAAGAGTGAGGGAAGAAAGGCATCCTCCAGTAGGTAGTGGTTGGGGCCTGTGGGGTCACATCCTGGGTTATGCGGGAGGTGAGGGGAAAGGAAGGCAGCGGGGCAAGTTAGCAGAAGGAGGAAAATGGAAAAACAAAGGGAAGGGAGCAGTGGGAGGAGTTGGGGGGGGCTGGTTTTGCTTCTGTTCGAGATGCCTGGAACAGCGGTGCTTTTACGCAGAGGATCCTCCATGGGGGCCGTGTCTCTTTAAAAGCAGTGGGGGGTTGGAGCTGAGGGAGTGCTCACAGCAGTATGTATAACACAGCTGTGCTCTGTTTATGCTTAGGCTACAATAAAAAAGCTATAAAATGTGAGATGTCATAGCTCCACTTTGCTTTATTTATACTGTTTCCTCTGAGCTCTGTCACACTGCACATTCATCTGCTAAGTTGCAGCAAGAATGGAGATTAAAATATCACAGCTCAAAATAGGAGTCAAGCGGAAGGAGATTCATCATAGCCCTATTAAAAAATATGTAAATATGGGAATGAAGTCATTTTAAAGCTGTATGGCTCTCCTCCTTAGTGGGCTGGGGAAAGCTGTGAGTGATGCGCTGTGCGAGTGACGGATTTATGGGACTTGTTCTTCTATTTTTCACTCCATTCCACCAAAATACTTTTAAGATTAAAAATACCAATTTGAATTGCAAATTTTCTCTATGCTATATATATATGTTTTTAAAAGGTTTTCTTCTTAACCATTGCCTAAACTAATAAAAGGAGAGAAATATTATTCCTGATTAAAAGGGGTCAAAATCATGCTCTGATGTTGAACTTGCAGTAGATGAGACTTACCCTTCTAGAACAGTTTTTATCTGGGATCCTCAGAGCATTCTGCAGGCATTATGTCAAGGCTCTCATGCCGTCGGAGATAGGGGCCTGCCTTCCACTCTGTACACGAAAGTACACGAGTACACGTACTTGCAGCTGCAGTTCTCGGGAATGTCCCGTGGCACCCAAACCTCACAGTATTGTTAATGGAGGTTTGTCCCTTTTCTCCCCTACAGCTATTTTGAAAATGGAGCTGAGGTAAGAACTCTCAAGTCCAGATTTCTGTGCAAGGAGAGCAGCCTCTGCTAGCAGGAATAATGCTCTGTTGAACTCTGCAGCAAGTCTGTGGTCTTTGATGTGGTCAAATTTGGGTACGAGTTTTCCCTGGAAGAACAAAGCACAGATGTTACAAGATATTTGAGAAATGAGGGATTTAATTAATACAAAAAGCCACCAAGATATTTCACCCACTTTGTTTTAAAGCCTGGTTTTGAATAAAGGAGGTGAAATGTTCTTGCCATTAAATGGAGCTGTGTTTTGTAGGTCAGTCTGGATAGAGTGCAAGGAGGGGAAAGCCAGAGGGGAGCTGAGGGAAGAGCACTCCTGTGCTTTACTGCAGTTACCTGGGGAGGCAATGGGCTGTATGAAAAGCTGAGAACTTCTTGATACAAAGAAGTGGTTATGTCTGCATGAACTTTGCAGCCCTTCTGCTGGCTTGCTCTTGAAGAATTTTACATGTCTGTCCATTCAAGTAGGATCCCCGCTCAGCTTTTGATCAGCAACTGAATAGTATGGAAAAAATTCATTCAAAGGAGTGATTAAAAGTTATCATTACATATCAAAGGTGATTGAGAAATACTAGCTTTTCTTTCTTTTTTTTTCTTAAATAATGGTATATAAACACCTGAAGTTAACCAAACCTTAACTGATATCTGAAGAAGTTTATGCTTTGTAGATAAAAAAGACTCAGCTGAACAAGACCAGGTCACCCATCTGCCCTATAACTTTTCCAAGTCATCACTGACAACTGAAGGAGTTAAGTGAGTTTCCAATTATCTTATTCCTGGGAATGCCCACATGCCTCATAGCTTGTGTGAACCAAAGTGTGTGTAGAACGTTGTCCGCTAAGAATGGGGCTCACCCAACCTTCTTCTTGTGGCTCTTGGTTTATTTCCTGGAATTGTGGCTTTCCTGATGGTGACTTCCACCCTGTCTTCGATGTGTTGGCCAGAGTAAGGAGGAGTGTCCTTGGCTTTGGGTGTCTGATTTTTGGTTTTGTTTTTCTTTATTGCTATGAAATGCAGGAAAAGTCAATGATTTTTACTCCCCCTGTATGTGGTTATTGAGTAGGCCTAGGATATATTATTCATTAAGTTCATATTGTCAGCAGACAAGGCAGATTTCCTTCATAACCTACTCCTGTGCCATCAAGTTTGATGCCACTTCTTCCTCTGGCTGATGACAAGTCCTCATGGTATTTCTGAGTCATTTAACCTGAGAAGAGCTGTGGATACAGGATGTTGGTGCCCTTCAAGCAGAAGAATAATTGTTTTTCCCTTTAAAGAGGTGCTGACTCAATTGCAGCTTACGGTGTGAGTATGCAGGAAGTTCTTTGCCGTTATGAAAAAGTGCAGCTTTCCCTTTTCTGCGTGCATTGGTACCCTGCTGTGTTCACCCGTGTGGTATTTATCCCAGAGCACCTTGTTTGTATGGGATGAGACTTTTTACATGGACTTTTGCAGGTTTGGTTCTTTTTCTGTGCTTTTTGGCATGTCCATATCAACTTATCAACCTGATAACATTAACATGTATGGATAGATGTGTTTTCTTCATGCAGCTACAGTTCTGTAAGCTAAAGAAAGCTATAAAAATGTAGTTGAGTTCATGTGTACTCACAACTAGTGATCCTCCTTCTCCCAGGTCACTTACCTTTTTTTTTTCCTGTTTTCTTTGTTTGGTTTTGCTTCAATCAAATGATGAATTATTTGGTGGAGAAACCAAGACTGACACTTTTCAAGATGCAATGTGATTTATAAGTCCAAATGTCATTTAAAAAATGACTTGGGATAATTTCGGAGTGTAAGGCTTTTTGGAAACAATGGGTTTGGACAAAAAAGATGCTTTGTGATCTGTTTTTCTTGTAAAATTTATTATCTGTAAATAAACGTTCAGGATGTATGTACTATTTCATTTGGCTAATGTTTCGCTTGATCTATATTTCTTGCATGAAAGGTATTGATATGTACCATGACAAAGAGGCAGTAATTTCAATATTGTGCTATCTATTAAAGCAGTGGATTTTCTGGTGGGACCTTGTTTGTCCTGCTGTACTTCCAAATCCAAACAGGTTTGGAAAAACATCCCTCATTTCATTAAGATGATGGTGGGAAGAAAACTGGAGGACTGAAATTTGTTTCTGAGGGTTTCTCAACACACTGTGAAAACCTGACTCAACTCATGCTTCCTCAAGTCATTCAAATTCTCAGATCCTCCCAAATTTTTATCCATTGCATTTCTGAAGTATGTGTCTATATGCATTACAAGAAGTATTGTTTTTGTTCTGTATTTGGTACTGTGACGTCTAATGTTTAGAAACCATGATTTTTTATAATTAATTTCTTTCTCTCCATCCTAAACTTGTAAGAAGAAAATACCAATGTTACACTAACATAGCCAACAACAAATTTTATTGCAAAATTCTAAGTCTAAAGATTACCAGGTTGAGATTATAAATATAGTGTATAAATATCAGTGAGTTCTGGCTTAGATTTAAGTCATGTACTTCTATAAAAAAATATAGCTTTGCGAGGCTTATTGATTGGATTTGCATATGAAATCATCAAAGTATTATGCAGAGTTTAAGAAGCACAGCTATGATACATTTGGTTAAAATTGGAAATTAACTTTGGAATTAGTTCCTAAATTTGAACGTCTTAGCCCAGGCAAGAATGTGATTTAATTATTTGGGAGCCTTTTAAGGAAGTCTTAACACTGTGAAATCAGTTGATTATGAGGACCTAATCTGAGACTAAGCTATATGGACAGGTTTTGTGATATAACCTTGGTTTCCCACAGTAATCTGTCCACTTGATATGACCTGTAGCTGTTTTCTTGATTTGAATCGAAGCAAGAAAATGAGATAAGAAGTCAGCATTACTACCTGTGTCTTCCGTGCCAACAATCTCAGTTGTCAGCCAAATGCAGTACGATTGTGTTATGCTAAATAATAATAATAAAATATGGGTGATCCAGTAAATCCACTGGATATTATTTACAAAACCTAAGGGTCTCCCAGGTTTACTGTATCAGCTTGTCCACATATGGAGGACTATAAAGGTTTGGCAAGCTAAGGGGGCAAGTCTTTTGCTATCAGTTGCATTTTAACAAAAGTGTTTCCTGTTGCTAATTGGTTGACACTGATGTTTCTCAGCCTTTATAACATTTGTTCAGTGAATTTAGTATCATTCTTAATACTTGCTTGAGTGAATATCAAACTTAGAACTAGTGCTGCCCTGATTAAACTTTTTAAGGGCAAACAAGAGTTCCACTATTTTAAATGTCTTTACAGTAAATTTTAGTTTTCCAAAGCAGCATATTTGTGCAATACTGGTCATCCTGTGACTGTTTTCAAGTGAACATATTATGGTTCACAGGTTATTCTGAGTTGGAAGGGACCCACAGGATCATCTCATCCAACTCCCAAGTGAATGCCCACCCAGGGATCAGGCCCACAGGCGTGGAACCATGGGCACCACGCTCCATCCAGCCAAGCTTCCCACCATCTAGACCATGGCACTGAGCTCCTCGTGGAGTCTTCTCTTAAACACCTCCAGGGATGGTGACTCCACCACCTCCCTGGGCAGACCATTCCACTGAGGGATCACTCTCTCTGTGAAAAACCTCTTCCTGACATCCAGTCTAAACCTCCCCTAGTGTAGCTTAAGGCCATGTCCTCTTGTTCTGGTGCTGTCAACCTGAGAGAAGAGATTCACACCCACCTGGCTGCAGCCTCCCCTCAGGTAGTTGTTCTTATTCTTTCCAGTGTTTTTTCTCAAAAGGAGTAAGCCTTTAACACTACCTAAAATGTCATGGGGTTAATGATTTTCAATATGACTGCAGTGTTAAATTGTGTATACAAGTTAAAAACACAAAAATAAGCAAGTCTGTAGAGTGGAATTTTGAGACAATTGCTGAATTTCAATTCCTCCCCCCCTGGCCCAATACAGTTGTATCAAAAGTGTAGAAGAAATGAATTAAATGGGTTTTATGATAATTTTGAAGTACATTAGTGCTTAAAAAGGTCAAAATGGGTTCTTGACTTTCCAAAACTAAGTGCTAGTCAATGATACCTGGATGCCTGTAATGGTGGTGTGTCTGGACAGCATCAGGATATCTGACATCCTTCTTAGTTTTGAAGGCTGTGAGATTTCTTATTACCCTCCTATTACCACATGTGATTCTTCCTCTAAACCAGCTGCATGAAGCTCAAGGCTGTTCTGACTATGGACATACATCTTGCTTAGCTTTTCATTCTTGTTGGTGAATTTACATATAAAGCTGAAATCATCTGTTTTCTTTTGATTCATAAGTACTTGAGTCCTTGGAAGGGAGGACGGAGCCTTCTCTTTTGTCATCTCTGGGTTATTTTGGTAGGCTGTGTGTTTGGCTGGTCGTGAGGTGGTGACCATATTCTGTCTTCAGTTAATCTGCATCCCTTTGAACGGCAGGTTGGGGGTCAGCAGCTCTTGGTTCCTCTCTGAAGTTCTGTGGGGCGTCCAAGTGGCCTCCTGTACTTTGACTTTAGCTCCGCCTTTCGCAGAGAATCAGTTTCTTGCAACCTCTTCTCTTTTGGTTTGCCTTTAAGTTGTATTAATTAGCAGCTTACATCTGTCTCCATGTTTGCTTAGTTGCACAGGGATGTCTTCCCTCTGCTGCCATTCTGCATAGGAATGAACAACACTTATTGCACAACTTGTTTCCTCCCAGTATTCTCTTGTGCAGCTTGGATGTGGACAGATCAGATGAGGGACTATAAGAATTTAAGCCACTAGACATGATGAAACAGTGTATGGCTTTGCATCTTGTGTTGCAATGCAATAATTACTTCCATATTATAGATTTTAATGTGGGTCTCTGCTGGCTACCCACAAAAATTAATTGAATCATAAGGGAAGCTTCAGGCTTAAGGTGGAGTTGGCATCTGAATTGATAAAAGGGTCTTTTTTTTTATGTATTTGCAGCTCCTGTAAGCAGAAAAGAATATGCCTCCCTCATTAGCTGTTGAGGTAGCCATAATTGAGGAACTGCAGGCAGTTGTGAAGCAGCTGGTAATAAAAGTGGATGGAATACATTCCACTGGTGCCTGAAGCTGCCTGGCTGCTGTCCCATCACTGCCCAGGAGCACCTTTGTTTAAATTATGAGATCCTGTAGTGCCCACACATCATTTTGGGGACCACCCAGGTAAGGTCTCCTTGAATACAGCAAAGGACCTCTCTGGCCAAACCAAAGGGGTTATGGAGCAGATCCAAACATGTAGAAGTTAGTGGGGATGATGTGGGTGGAGGAGAATCTTAAAAAAACTACATTTCTACAAAATTCAATGGGGAAAAAAATCCATGAGTAAATGACATTACATGTTACTCACCTGCAACCCCTGCAGAGACAATGAGTTTTCACTTAAATTTACAGCTTCCAATAATGGGGAGCAGTAACTCCATGACTGTGCCCTGAAGAGAGAAAGAAAACCCAAAATAATGTACTGCTTACTAGGTAGCCTGGTGATGGCTATGAGACAGTACACTATTAGTCCTACCATGTGCAACAGTTTATTGAGAGAGAGAGGGGCCCTCTGCCTCTTTTTCTCACTCTCAATACATTTTCTCATTAACTAAAATGGGATAGATAAGACAGATCCTTCCTTTGGATGTGGTGGTGGTTGTTTTTTTGGTTTTTTTTTCATCCAGGAAACATCACAGTTATGTTTCAAGGAATAAATAGAGTGAGAGTAAATCTCAACTGAATTTATTTAGCTAGAGAAGTTTTCACTAGCAACGTGGGAACACAATGTCAGACTGTAAAAATAAGCAAATAAATAAAAATAAAGCTGCTCTTCTAGCTCAGCAATCATACTAAAAAAAAAAAGAGATGACTGTTTAAACTTTAAGTATTTTATTGGCTTCCTTGATGCTGCAATTTTTCTGGTATAAAAAGATGAATAGGGAAATATTATGTAAATAACTGAGATAGCTTTCTAGTGTTGCAAAAGATTACTGATGGAATACTGTGATGCCAGACTATCATGTTACATTATTTCTAAAACTGTTTGTTATTTGGCTTTAGTACCTTTATCCAAAGAATCCTGAATGCACTCCCAGTTGTATTATTAATAATAGGAGTAGTAAAAACAACTATAAAATATTTATTTGAAATGCAGTAATTACTTTAAGTCATTGTGTCTAATTAAAGTCCAAAGACTTTTAACATCAATAGGAATCTCTTCACCAACTTCAAAGATTTGGACCCTGCCCTATGAGAATATTCAGCTATAGTCTTAATGCTATTGGTTATGCTACTGTTCACTCTGATAATCATCATAATTTATAGATTCATCACATTTGCCTATAATTAAACTTTATTTCCAGATGTATGATGATAATTGGGTTTATCAGTGAAGACAACTGCTGATACCGGTGCAAGAAATAACAGCACGGAGTGAGGATCCCTGCAGTCAGATAGCACGGAAGTGAGGAGCTAAATTTCCAAAAGGTCTTGAAATGTGCCAAGTGCAGTAGTACCCAGAAATTATGGAAAGTGTGGAGGGAGTGGATTGCCATAAAGAGGAGCCATGAGAGAGACTTGTGGAGCAGGGGAAAGCCTGCAGTGAGTTAAAGCTGAGGGTGTGTGGCATTACTGCCCCGCATGTGGGCCCTGTTCTCTATGGGGGCAAAAGCCATGATTCACTTCAACAGAAAAGAAATGTGGAATCAGCACTAAGGTTTAATGAAAATAGTGATATTTCGAATGGGTTTTTTCCCCAAAAAATTACTGGTTTTGAACCCAGAGGGCAGCAACTATAAGCATATTGTGAAAGTACATGGGTGGACAGGTCAGATGAGGTACATGGGTGCCTTCTTGCAGAAGGCAGATGCAATCCTTCAGCTCCTTAGTGCTGCTTTGCTTTTTGTCTGACTGTGGCTTGCATGGAGTGGCAGCTCCTCAAGAGCCCTGTCTCCCAGCCCTGAACAAGTGTTTGAAGGAGTTGAAGTAGATTTGCTAAAAAATGCTGATACTTCACCTGAAGTGAACGCTTTGAAAATATTCATTGACAAAATAGTTCAGGATTTGGATGTTGCACTGTGCTTGTTCTGCTCCTGTTTCTTCTTTGCAAGCCATCCAGATGGCTTGTGTGAGTGGACTGTGGGTAGAATTGTGGCCTTCGTAGTGATTGCTGCTGCTTCTCTGAGGAAACAGGTGGTACCAAATCTGCCTTTTCTTACTGGAACCATCAACATTAGTTGCTCAGAACTGCAGGAAACATTTTCTTCCTCAGAGAGAGAAAAGCAGGGAAGAATTCAAAACACACAAGTCAGAATTCCTTCTTGAGTTTGCTGGGATGACACAGCTTTGTGCCAGCCATAAAGTCAAAAAATTCTCTGTACAGGTGTTGCTAAAGGGAAGGGAATCCCTACTTATCAGTCAGCTGGAAAAAAGAATGAAATGACTGAATGAGTGGAGTTCTTTTACATTGATTAAGGTAAATATATTGAAACTAATGCGGTAATAACAGCTTAAATAATGTTTTAAATAGACATTTTATTATTAAGGGGTAAAATATATTTGTCATGTTTTCTGTAACATAGAGATGAACCTGCTGTGTTATATCCCAGTTTTATCATTGCTGCATTAAGTGCATCAGGCTGTATTATATTTGATGTTGCCACACCAGACAAAGTACAGTTGAACTTCTGGCACATTTTTTATTTTTATTATAATAAGCAAGATTCTTTTTCCTGCCCTTTTGGATGTATGTACAGATATAAACCACTAACAAAATGAGGTTCATATAGATGAATATTGTACTTTTAGGGGTATAATACAAAAATACAACGATAGTGTCAAGCCCACTGGCACTGATGTGCCAGATATGGATTGGGGAATCGTGCTTGTGCAAGTGCTTTTCTTGTATAGTCTCCTTAGGTAGTATGAACTTTTCTTTAGTCTCCAGATGCTAATCATTTCCTGTTAAAAGTGGGAGGAAGATCACAGACTGAGAAAGTAAAAACTGTCCTGAAATACCGTGGCATCTAAGCATGTTAGATCTGACTGCAAGCATCTAGTCTGAGCTCCTAATTCTCTCTGGCTCTTCAGGAAAATTGTGCCTCTAATTCTCTGTAAAATAAAAAACCTACAGATGGTAGGTGTGTAATAGCAGTGGCCATTCAGCTTCTCAGCTCCTGTTTCTTAACACTTCAGATGTTTCTCAAGACTTGGCTCTTGTGCATTGCCATTTGCCCCATTCCTGAACAGGAATATTCTCCAATATGTGTTTTGTCTTGGATGGTACATGTACAGCCTTCACTGATATGGTACGTTCTTCTCTCTCACACTGAGGAAAACTAGAGTAAAACTGGAAGTGGGCAAAATTGTTGGAGTAAACCAGTGTCTTGTGTACTTATGATGTGGCCCAAATACAGGTGAGGTTAAGAAAAAAGCCTCTGAACGTTTCATTTAAAAAAGTGCACGCCTTCATTTGGAGCTATCCAGGAACATGAGAAAAGGTGCCCATATTAAAACTGCCAACTAATACAACCCAGGGGCAAGTGCATGTTGTAAGTCCCACACTCTGTGCTGATCAGGGAAGACATGAGCTGTTCCAGGCTCCAAGGAAGAGAATGTCTGCTGTTGCTCTAAGCTGTAGTTGCTTGTGCTTTCAGTTTGAGATCCCTGGTCCAGTCCCCAGTGTGTTGGCCAAGAGAGCAGCTGTCACACATAACGTGAGGCAAGAACAGCCTCTTGCAGTGTTTCTGGACTGGAAGTGGAGAGAGAGATTTAAAATCTTGTGAGACAGAGCTTGTCCTGAGGAGCTCTTATCTGTTAAGAAAATGTGATGGTTGAGTGAGGCATGGGAATGGATTGACAGCTTTCTGCAGAAGTCTTGGAATAGAAAATGTCCATGCCCAGCAGTGACTTTGAGTTTCTGAGGAAAATGATGCTCACATTAGATCCAAGTTTCTCAGAAGAACAGAATAGGCCCTTAAAAAAGAGGACTAAGATTATGTATGAGAAAGTACCAGGAATCTGCCACTGTGGAGACAAATCTCTGTCTACCGCCACTGGTAATCAGGAGACATGCTGCTGTTAAGTGCCCACAGCTTTTCCTTATGGCCAGTGTTGCTGTCAGACCATTGCTTCTCTGGAAAAATTCCCCAGAAAGTCCAGCTTTTCCAAGTGGTGACCTGGTCTCAGTCAGTGCCATTGCAGGCTGAGTTCCAGTAACTTGTATTTGCACCAAATGCTGCAATACTTTTTATCGTTATTTTCTTTTTTTAGCTTGCTTTACATTGATGTTAGGATGAGTTGATGCTTTCTGGATGCCTTCCTGGGGAATGGAAGTGGAGGCAGCTAATGTGTGTAAATCTGGTGAAAGCAGAAACTGGTTGTGCACAACAGCATCCAGGTAATCCAAGCAGTGTCAGGATGAATCTGCTTCTTTGGCTTTGCAGTTACCTGGCTTCACTTGCTTCCTAAGACTTTTTTTCCCCCAAAATTGGTAATCCAGGGTGACAGATAAGGCCCAGCGTGTATTTATTGCCAACCCACCTTTCCTGTCAGTAGAGCAAAAGAGAGAGGTAAGAAGTTGTGTGCAATAGACTTCTCCCTAATATGGGATATTTCTTCCACTATTAGTTCTTCTGTAATTAATCAAGAAGTATAATATTAAAAAGGGCAACATTTCTGGAGAAGTGCCATGGTTTGTGCTTAGTTTAGGAACATCTTTTAATTGTGAGGAAAGATTAAATTGCTTTCAGATTTGCTGCTGTCACCCGTCCCCAACATGAGTAAAGAGCAGAATTCAGAGGAGCCTTCTCTTGAGACTGACTTTGCTTTAAAAACACACCAAGGGCAACATATTGTGGGAAAGGTGACTTTCATCTGCTGACACTGTTTAATGTCCAGAACTTATGGTAGTTTCTTTTGTGTAATCACAATAGGCACTTTATAAATTGTATTGCTTATAGAGTAATACAAGAAATAAATGCTGTTGTTCCTACTGGTTACGTTACAGAATCACAGAATCAATAAGATTGGAAAAGACCATAGAGATCATCAAGTCCAACCTATCACCTATTACCTAACCTAGCCAAACCTGTTACCTAACCTGTTGCCATCCTGCTACCAACACACCANTAAAATATGTAACCAGGTGCTGAATTTCTAGCACAGGGGCCTGACATACTATTTCTTTTCTGAACCATGAGCAAGATACATCACTTATGTAAGTTCATTTACTGCAACAGCTTAGTTTTTGTAAATATTATTGCATATAGTGGCTATGAAAAGCAGTACCTACATCTTGCAGCACCAAAGGCTGTAATAGCAATTTTCCAGGAGCCTGAGATCTTAGTGTGATTTGCATAAAATATAGCATGTTTGCATGTTTTTTCTGCTCAGAGAAATGTATGCTAATAAGGTATGTATTAACTAGAGGAATGTATACTAATAATATTTGCTTCATCAATAATCATTCTGTGACTTGTGCTTTCTATCCATTGTGCCAGCATTTGTTACCATCGTGTAATGGTTAATGTAGAATTATTCTTGGGGAGGAGAAGGCAGGTGGTGATGTTATCTTTATCTCAGTTATTAAAAAAAAAAAGTAGTAAATACTTATTTGACTAAAGAAAAATCTGGTCTGCAGCATTTCACTGTGCGTGAGGAGCGCATCAGGAAAAAGATGATGAGGATGTAGCTGACACCAGGATCTGTGAAAGATTCTCTTTCCTGTAGTACAAGCCAGAAATGGCATTACCTGGCCTTTCTAAAGGGCATTTTAGCACTATCCCTGTGTTTCAAATCCTTTCTGAAGAGTAGATCAGCAAACAGTAATCAGCAGATGTGGATTCCAGGAAATGGGCAAAGTGTCTAATGACTAAATGCAATGATTAGTGAAGGTAGGATCAAGACAGGACTGTAATCCGCAGAACAACCAATAAAACTTTTTTTTCTTTCCAAAGCTCGTTAATACCTTGCCCTTTTAATTATCCCAGCATTGGAGGGAAGTGCTGTCTTCTACCTGGTCCTCATTACTCTAACAGTCATGTTAATTTAAGTACTTGTGAGTGTATAAAACAGGCTTCTGAGCAAGAGGCTGCTTTATTTCATTTATACATAATTTTAAATCTGAGGTTTTATCCATCTTATAATCAGTTCTGAAGTGTGCAGCGTTGTCCAGCTACACAGTGTGCAGAGCTGGGGTGTGTTCAGGGTGTCCAGCACTGCCGCAGCTGGCAGATCCCTGCAGGCACCAAGCTGCAAGTGGATCCCCATCACTGGCTGCTGTGATCTCCAGGCTCTTCCAGAGCTCAGTGGCTTCACCTGGGGAAAGGTTTCCCTTATTCCCTTGTCCAAATTGCTTCATCATGTGAAGAAAGTAGGAGGGAGCTAACTGGTCCTATCTGACTTTTTCTAATCTTTACCAGCAGTTTGAACTTGTGGTAAGAAGTAGAATGAAAATAGGAGTGAAGAAGCAGCAGGGGTAAGATGTGGAAAGAAGGAGCTAAAACAGGGATGGAATGTACTATATACCTACTTGTTAAGTTCCTGCAGTTTCAGAGACTTTTTCTAAGACTTAGCCTAACTAACTAAGGCTAAAATCTAAATCAATCCACTTCCAACTGTGGATAGATTTAGATTTTGCCCTCCTCGGTCTTCTGGGGATCATGGTAGTTGTATTTCTTGGTGTTTGCTGTGAAAAGCAAGATTGATTTCAATGGGGATTGTAAAGACTGATTTCATTTTACTTACTATTTTGACTTTGAAAATCTGTTTTGATGATGCAAGCAGAGCATTTTTGCAGAAGTGAGAACACTGACCCTTTTGGCACTGATGGCTGTGAAAAGTGGTTCTTTCTGAATTTCATGTCAAAATGAATCGTCACTGAAAAGTTTACGTATAGCTATTCCTAATCAAACTTTAAATGGGTTTTTATCATCATTTTAATTACTTTTGATTACCTGTCTTTTGTTTTTATGGGTGTGAAAATAAAACTGGAAAAAAGAATGGAATAGATCTCTTCTATGAGCTGTGAACAGTGCAAACATAACACTTTGATGCTTTGTGAAGGTGTGGACTGTTTAAGGATCTTGACCCTTAAAGGAGATTGAAGGCATGAGGCACACAATTGAGTTTTACTGAGACACTGGAAGTGTATTTGAGTTTAATTTTGTTTGTCTTCCTGCCATTTGGAGGTTGAAACCGGCAGTAATTTGTTTCCAATGCTCTTCCTTTTCTAAGAGTCCCTTATTTCTCATGTGCAGTGAAACACCTGACTAGTTTTTCTCATAAACATCCTTCCATTAATAGTAGAAACGCTGGTACACTCAGGGAGAAGGACCTCCACTTCATGCTTATATTGACTGCTGCAAGATAACTGTAATCATCATGTTGTGGGTTAAAAGGAAGGTATTTGCATAAAGCTGACTTTGGAATGAAATTTAAAAACTTTTTAATAACTCTCTTTTGCTATGGCTTCCTTTTTCTTTTTCAGGTGGTGGCTGTATTTTAAACAGTTATTTTCCTGATGGAGTGGTTGAAATAAGCTAAGAGAGCTAGTAAGCAGTCGTATCCCTTCTACATGAGCCCTTTTCATCCTCTGCATATTGACAGATGTAGTCTGAAAGAACTTTGACCATGAGATCTAATGGGGAGAGGCCAACTTGAGGATTTGGGGTTTTTTGGGTTGGTTTTTTTTTTTTCCTCAGCATGTGCTGTAAATGTTTTGTGCTTAAGGGACCAACTGCACAATGGCTTTTGGTGTGCAGTGCCTGTTTGGTGGCACTTACTTGTCATGATAGGTGACTTTTGTGAAAGATCAGTCATTACGGTCATCTATAGTTCTTCACCCACCCATGAGACAGCCCTGAGCCTGAGTCTAGCCTCCTGATGGAAACAGCTCCCTCCTACTTTCTACCTTCTTGCACTCACCTTTATTTTATGTTTCTTCATTGCTTCTGAAGCAGAGATAGCAATTGTTCATCCTGGAGCTCAGGTTCTTTAATTTGCAGATGTCTGAAGAGCTGCCCTATCAGATTTGTTTGCCTCTGAAGATTAATTCCTAAAATAGGAATGTGAGAGGCAAGTATCTCATTCTTAGTGGTTCACTCATATCTGATATTTTTCTCCAATCTTGCCTTGTTCTCTATTTACTGCTCAATATTTCCTTGCATTTCCACTTAAGAAAATCAAATGTTGATATCTAGTATATAAGTCGCATTTAAACAGTGCAAGACTTGGTGTCATTTTTAGAAGCCACGTGTGCACCTTGCACTCTAACTTTTGAAGTTTTCATACCCATGTGTGTGCCACTTGAGAAATCTTGGGCAAAAATTAACAGCAGGCTAAAAATCTAAGGTCAGCAAGTTTGATGGTGTCCTGCTGAAGCATGGAAGGATTTAGTTTTATTTTTTAATACTTTTTGCACTGGCTTGTTAGTTCAGGAAAATAAAAGGCTATACTATTTCACGGTAAGAAAAAAAATGCTGAGAAAAATTAACAGTGATGGTTGTTCCTATAAAAACTGTAGAACGAAATTAAACTCTTATGGACACTTCGGTATTGTTTTTTCTTCCACCACCTCCTGTATATCATTGGGTTAATGAGTGTCTTTCATTTGTGGGTTATCTTCACTTTTTTGGTTTTTAATTTTTCTTTACTAGGAAACAGTAAGGAGTAAAGGAGCTGTTAAATAACTCTTCAGAAGAAATGCAGATTGAATACTCTGAAAATAACTCACCGAATCAGACTTGTACCGTTTTTCTACCCCTTACTTTTCCTGATTTTTTTGTAAAGATTGGAGCTCTCTCAGTACATTGAGCACTCTTTGATTGGCAAGGATAAAACCCAAGTATATTTTAGATGTTTGTAGGCAGTTCTGCGCATATTGTCAGTAAAGAGTTAATGGTAAGTTTTTGGTTGACCAAATCTTCTATCAACTTGTGTGGAGGAAGTAGTAAGGAACTTGTGTTTCCTCCTGCTTTATTGATGTTGTCTTTCATTTTCATTCATAAAATTCAAGCACACTCAGTTAAATAACAGCACATAACAGGCTGCTGTGTTTATTACTATGTCTTTGGAGGACAACAAAAGGAATGGGTGTAACCAGTTGAAATACTGCTGTTGGACAGTCAATATTGGAAAGCAGTAGCAAAGCCCTTACTGTCTCTAGATGAGCAAATTTTCCATTCAGGCTCTGCTAGTTCTTCAGGGTGATTGAATTTGCATATTTTCTGTTGTTTAATAGCAAGTCCTGGAAACATGAAAAAAAAATGGTTAGAGAGAATGAAGTGTCAACAGACTACAATTATACAGACTTATCCTTGCGAACATTGTTTTGGTTTGGGTTTTTTTATTCTACCTCCAATCAAATAAATCTGTGTGTCAGTATGTGCCAACCTACTTCTGCTACGTTCCTACCTGTGAACTGAACCCTTAGCTAACCTTCCTCATCAGCTGCGGGAAAAAGTGTCAGTGTATTCTGGGCTATTGATATTCTCCTGTTTCTTACGTGGCATTCCCTCTTGTGAAGTTGTGTGTCTCAGATTTCAGTGCTCTGTCACAACTCTTGAGCTGTTTTGGGAAGGTGAAGCTGTGAAGTCAGTCTGCTCTGTGGTGGATGTGGGCCCTCAGGAATCCCTGGAGGCTCTGACCACAGCACTGGGCTGTTCTGCACTGACCTCTGGAGCTACTGAAATTACAAAAAGATAACTTTGCTCCCCTTCAGCCTTACACCAGCACAGCAGATAAAGTATAAAATGCTTGTGCTTAGTTGGCGTGGAAGATGATGGCAACTGGCAAAGAAGAACAATTATTTAGTTTCATACCAAGTTTTGATTTTTTTCTTGGGCTTACGGATGAGCCAAACTTTCCAGACTTGGAGCATGTTTGAGTGTCTATAGTTTCTTGGGTTTTTTTTCCCCACTGCTTTTTTTTCCCATAGGCTTGTTCACAGCAACACCCACTGGAGGTAATGAGCAGTGACAGTATCACTGCAACTTTCCCCCGGGGAGCTGGACAGCATTGGCTGCTGCAAGCTGATGCTGGGAGCATTATTTTTTTTTAATACATATATAAACGGTGGGATGCCTCTAGTCTCCAGCAGCATGTTTTCTGTCAGCCAGGAGAAAATGCTTAAATAAAGTCTAATAAACCTGGTCAAATGGAAAGTGGGTTTGAGTTGCTCAACTGCTGTAATAGGTTATGAGAATGACACAAAGTTTAATGTAATATAGTTTATTTTATTCCTGAAGTAGGCTTGTTGTAATCCAAGCAAGAAATGGAGCTGTCATGCTAATGTGAGTGTGTTCAGTAGAGGAAGCATGAGATCCTGGTTTTAACAGAATAAGGTATTAAGAATATAAACATAAGAAGTCTCCTGCTAGACACATGGAAATGGCCTTTACATGGCCTTCTGATTGGAAGACATAAAGTTGAACTTATAGGATCTGTGAGTTGTTGCTGTGAGAGCTGGGCTATAATTTAGCGAGCTGACAGGAGGAGTGAAGCATCTCCTCAATATCTGTTTTTGGCAGAGGAGATGAATGCATACATCAGGAAACAATGTTTAAGTGTTTTATTTCCTTATTTCAACCTGTCAAACTGTCAGCATAGTTAATGGCCACCAAGAGAGAGTGAGGGGAAGGGAGGGAGGGGAGGAGGAGGATAAATGGAAAGAAACAAAGATGCTGTGGAGCCTGGAAGAAAGGAAAACTGGGAAAGATTAGCAGGGTGCTTAGGCACAATAGTCCCTTGGACACAAATGTCCAAACTCCCTCAATTGGCTTGAACCTCCTCTCCCCCCCAGGCTTCTGAGGAAATGCACAGAGATGATGAATGGCCTGGTATGCTGCACAGGATAACTTCATTTTACTATATTAATTTTGCTGCAGTAGTACCGAGGTCCACCATCAGCAACACAACTTCGTCATATTTAAGTTGTGTGTTTTGCTGAAGTGGACTCCAAGCTCAACAAGATGGAATTGGCTTGTCCGGACTTTGAGATCTTGGGATTCAGGTGATTTCTTTGTATTGTTCTGCAAACTGTCTGTGGCCAGACTTTTTCATTAAAACAAACAAGGTTTGAAATATTTCTTTAAGTACACAGGGAAATAGAAGTGTTTGGGACTAAATTCTTCTTTCTGACACACCCACGCACCTTCCACAAAAGTCAGCACAAAAGGAATGCATTTCATAAGAGAAGTATTTTTTAAGGCAAAGCCAATATTATGTATTATTTTCATTGCATGGAAACAGACTGACAGTAAAAAAAAAATTTTTGTTTAATACATCAAAGACTGTTTGGTTCAGTAACTGAGGAGTGGAGGATAATACAAAATATTCCTGTACTTCAGGCAGAAATGACACTTTGTTTTCACAGCCTTGTTAGTCATGTGGGTTGGCAGCGGAAGGCCTTACGGTTCTGCCATGGGAGGTGGAGTTGGCTTGCACCTTCTGAGCTGTCTTTTGGTCGTGCAGAGCCCAGGCAGGTTTTGTCCCAGACTGGATAAATCATGAAGCTGAAGCTTTGTGGACTCTGTGGGGAGTATATGGCTCTGTTGGGGCCTGATTAGAGCAACAAAAAGTCTCCTTGTGCATCAAGGCAGAAAGCAGAGCCTGTATGGAGACGGGGAGAGGCTGTTGGGATTAAACATTGGGATACGTAGTTTTGATTCAGAGGAAAGCTTTGGCATTGCCTGTTCCTGGCAGTAGAGTTTTGAGGCCACAACTTTTTATGTGAAGCTGCTATTGTGTCAAGAAGCATCATAAGGTATGAATTTGAACTGGACATGGTAAAAAGGAGTTTTCCATTGACAGAGCATTGTTGCGATAGTTGTGTATGTTCTGTACAAATACACATATATTTCTTATTAATTATTCTACAGGTTTCAAGTAGCTTTCACTAAGTTTTGCCTATATATTGCTTTTTAAAAGAACTTAAGTCGAACAAATTAATAAAATAGAGTGGTGCAATGGTATTCAGTATGGGGTTTATTACATTAGTAGTCCGGGTTGTCAGTTTTTCTGTAGCCATTTCAACGGAGGAGGGGTTTAAGAAGAGTTTTGATAGATAGTACAGGAGAGTTTTAAAGTCCTAGAGGATATTTTTGGTTATGAGGAGAGCTGTGGAGAATACTTGGTGTACGTTTCTCAAAATATTGTTATTAGGTGTTGGAGGGTGGTGCAGCCAGCTGCCTTGAGTGACGATTCACCCTGGCTATGCAGAATTGAAAAGAATAAAGTAACATGGCGTTAGGCAGGGAGGAAATGAGGAAAGCAAGGAGTGAGAAGGGTAACTTTTTCTGTGGTAAAAGGAAAATGAGGCTGCTTTTATGAACACTGAAGTAGCTGTGTGCTTACATCATGTTTTTTGTGGCTTTATATTAAGACTGAAGCTGAAATCATCTTGGTATTGGAGGTGCTCTGGTTTAGCACCTTAGAAAGAGGTGTTATTTTTTTGTCCCTGTCATGGTTTGGGCAGTTGCAAGGCTAAAGCCTGAACTCAATCCACAGGCTTCAGGAACATTATGTCAGAAAAATATAGTAATGCTTTTTTTAATGCAACTTTAATCAACCCATGGACCCTACTTGCCGTATGTACAGTGGTGCCCCCAGGCTCAGTGGTCTCAGGAGATGCAGCAGGCCAAGAGAACAGTATCTGCTCAAACGTGACTTAGGGATTTCCAGTGACTCAGTGGAGGCAGAACTGGTGACTTAAGTGATATGTGAACTGAATGGGTCAGCCTCTGCTGTGTAGGGGAGAGCTGAGCTGCCCGTGAGCTTTGCTTTCTTTCTTTTTTCATGGTTTGTTGAGAAAGCACATGCTTCATTTCAGACCTGTGGCAGCATTACCAACGTCTGTCTGAAAAAAGAGACAAGAAATTATACTTCATGTTTGAATTTTACATATGACTGTGATGCAGATTTGAGTTACCTTGCTATGCTAAACTGTTCTAGGAACTGAGTATTAAACAAATCTGTTCCGTCCTTGAATTTTGAGGCTCTTTGCTAAAGTGGACAAATGAGTCCAATGTGCAGGCTTGCATGGCTGGAAGGACTGAAGAACTGAAGCAGAACTCTAAAAAAGATGTGACTTTGTTAGTCAGCCAGTTTTTTAAAAGGGAAGAGCATTTATGTGAATCTCTGGAAAGTACTTCACATTGTTCTTATTCAGGAATATACATAGGAGAAGCTTTTTGCCAATAAAAGCAGTAATTCATGGGTAATGAGGAGTCCTTGCCATTCCCATGTGAACACTCTGCCAGATTGGGTCAGATGACTCCACCTACTAAAACTATGTATGCTTATGACATGCACTGCTTTAAGCCATAAATAAATCTGTGGCATTGTGCCTGTAATAATCTTGCTGCAGAGCTGTACAGCCTACTACCCATTAGCTGATGTATTTATCATGCTTACTGTTCTTTTCCATTATTGCTGTAGTACGAGTATGTTGCTATCTGGTAAAGTAATTTAAAAAGTATTGTTAAAACTATGAAAATACAGATCATGTGAAGTACCCCTGAAGTAATGGAGCTCTGTAGGCACAAAACTAATTATAGTCTATCATTTTGCTCGTACACATTGTCCATACATATTGAAACTCATACTTTTGCATACCTGACTAGTAGAAAAACAAGGTGAATATAATACATAAGACTGTAAGGTTCCACTTGCGGTAATGTTCATAGGGAGATGCTATTTTAGTATGTAGAAGTGGACTGGATAGAACCATTTTATGTTGGGTTAGGAATTGGTTGGATGGATGAGCTCAGAGAGTGTTGGTGAATGGTGCCACATCCAGCTGGCAGCCAGTCACTAGTGGAGTCCCACAGGGATCACTGTTCAATATCTTTATTGANGGTGCCTGTGGTTCCATGCTTGTGGGCCTGATCCCTGGATGGGTGTTCGCTTGGAAGTTGGACTAGATGTTCCTGTGGGTCCCTTCCAACTCAGAATAACCTGTGAACCTGTGAAAGATTCTGTTAAAGTATAATGATGTAATCTTTAGGGTTACACAGTGTTAGACATTCAGAACTAAGAAAATAACTGCAAGACTATTGTTATGTATATTCTTAATTATTTGCTTCTTATAGAAGTGAAGGAATAATTCTCTAATAAAAACACTTTGTAATTAGTTCTGAATTTAATATTATAGTCCTATACCTTAAAAAAGGAAGCTCATAATTAAATAGAAGTAACTGCCATCACAAACCCCAATTTTATTTAACACTGGTTGTTCACAGGTTTTCTTCTGGCATTTCTGCTTGTTCCTAAAAAGGTTAAAAAATTCTTAACAACTAATTCTCCTGTGCAATTCAAAACCATCTTGAAGCTTTACATTTTTTTTGAAAAACAACAATTTTGATTTTAATGGAGAGTTAAAGTTTTCTGGTTTAGTTTCACAAAGTTCTGTACTCCTAATGCTGAATCTTGTTTGGGTGGTTTTTTTCAGTTTTAAATTGCGTTTCTGTGCTGATGTCACTTGCTTCAAAAGCAAATATTCTATGCCATGTGCTTAAAATTTCCATTTTCTCAGTAGATATTGTCAATACCGTGAGAAAAACTGTGATTGTTCTGGGAAATACAGGCTGAATACTTTGTATCTCATTTATCTAAATTAACTGAGGAGGTTTTTTGGGTGTAGGGATATTTGGGGATAAAAGGACAATTTTGAGACTTCGATGAAAGGGCATTAAATGGAGCTCTGTGATCTGAGGATGTCTGTTAACCTGCACTGGTTGTGTATAACACCTCAAACATCATCACAGTTGCTTTTTCTCAAGGATTTCACAGTTTTCCTAGAAATGCAGTAATACTGTGGAATCAAAATGGAAGAAACCAGAGCACTGATGTATCTAAGTATTACAGAGCATCTGCTGCAGTTCATAGAGCATGAATTATCTCCTGGCTCTGCCACTGCCAGATACTTTGCCATTTGGCCTAAAAATGAGTGCACCAGGCTCTCTAGAAATATCCAGTGCAAAAAGCATGAGCTGACGGGACCCAGCACTTTCTGGGAATGTCTCAGAAACCCATTGGTGACAAGTTTTTAGAAATGCACCAGAGCTTTTTAGTTTCATCCGTGCTGGACCTCACAATATACAGATATATGTATATATTTTTTTTTGTAGGTACGTATGTTAGTAATTACAAGTTCTTTTTGATCAGGACTAACTTACTTAAAATTAGTGATTGGCTCAGTGCTTTCAGCGGTGAAAAGTGCAAACCAGGAGGTGTGTATAAGGGTCAATCTAGAGAGCAGTAATTCTTACAGTTCCATCCTTTCTGAAAAGACTGAATCTGGGTTTCAACTGTCCCCACTGTTTCTGAGCTTGTTCTGCACTTTCCCCATTCTCTTGCTGGTATTTCTCAAACACGTAACTTAGTAGCAGCGGCCAGACCTCTTTCAGTCAAGCAGAAATCTAGGTGTTCAGATCCCAGACGCTTCTGCTGTATTGTCACCCTGTTATTTATTTACCCCGTGGTTTACCAGTCTAAAGTTGGTAATGGTGATATTTACCTTGAAATTTGCTGGAGACTTACAGCCTGATACAAACTCTGCTCAAGTCAACAGCAGCTTTCCATCTGCATGTACATTTCGGAACGGAATTTTCAGTTCACTGGTGTTTGAGTCATGTGAGATCCTTATGTGCAGCTACGTATGAAAAACTATTGCTGAATGCACAGTGTTGGGATGATAAAACAAATGGAAATAATGTCTTTAATCCTAGTTTTGAACAGTCTAAATTAAAATCATAGAATGACTTGGTTTGGAATGGACTTTAAAGATGATTGAGTTCCACACCACCTGCCATAAGCAGGGACATCTTCCAATAGGTCAGGTTACTCAAAACCCCATCCAACCTGGCCTCGAACAGTTTCAGGGATGGGGCATCTACAACTTCTCTGGGCAACATGTTCCAGCATGTCACCACCCTCAGATATTGGATATTTTCCTAAGCCTGCCTTTTTTCAGGCATTAGGCAAATTAGATATAATACAGCAAGACTGGGGGCAAGGGGGGCTAAGCCTGGATAAGAAATCGTAAAATATGTGCATTGTGTCTTAGGTTTTCTAGAAGACCAGCAATAGGATAGTTCTCAATTGCCACCTTGTCTCTGATTTTACAGCATTTGGTTCATTTTTGAGACAGAAAAAATGCCAAAGATTAAAAGATCTCTCTGTTAGCTCAGTCTAGTGCTCTGCTTTGTTGGAATGACTTAGCACTGATTGGATTTCTGCACCAGGGGTTGGGCACTGTGACCTGGCTGCTGGTATTTGTCCAGTAAAAGTCTGTGAGTAGCACAGGAGTTCTCACTCTCCAGCTTTGGATTTGGCCTCAAATAGTACAGCATTAAAAACAACTGAACAAAAAAAGAAAAACAAGGGAGGAAAAAAGTAAAAAAGCTGCCAGGAGGAGCTTTCTTTTTGATCATTAAGACAGCAACAACAAATTATCCCTGTTTAGTGTATGTTTTGAGATCTGCTTTGGTGCCAGGAGTTCTGCCACCTGTTCCCAGCAGGACAAGGTGGGGATAAGAAGAAAACTGGTAATCTTTAAGAAATAAAATATACATGTGAACTTACAAAGTGAACTTTGATAATCTTTTTAGTGAATGAGAGAAACCTTTTCAGCATTACAAATCACTTAGAGGATGAGCTGCTTCAGTGCAGCCCAGACAAGCAGGGACTCTGTTTTCATTTATTTAAAGGAACCTCAGCAGGCAGTTTCAAACAGCAAGTCTTGCATTTTTTGTTTTGTGGAAGACAAACCAAACAAAACCAACCCAAAACCAAAGTAAACAAACAAACCCCCTCCCATTTACCATGGGGAATGGCTTGTATGTTGTTTTATCTCTTTATTTCTCATATTGTGCTTTTCCTGATGCTTGCAAAGGAGAGAGTAATATTAATTCCAAACCACAAATGATGCTGCTTGGTGTAGACCAAGGAGTCAGAGGTAAGAGTCATTAGAAGTCGTACAGGTTATGTGCTCATGCAAATTACCACAACTCCCTGCGCTTCAGTGGCCTGGAGGATCTGACCTGTCAGGTGGTGTGGAAGCAGGAGCAAATATTTATAACCATTAATAAGTTAGAAGGTGCCCTAAGGAAAATGAAATGCAAGAAAAAAAAAACCTTTCCAGGCTCAGGTTGGGCTGAGTCCTCAGCAGGAAGGCCTACTTTCCCAAAGGCATTTTCCCATCCATGCTTCCCCCAGCAGCTGCTCAGCCAGACCCTGTCTCCACTCTCTCCAGTAAGAAAAGGGACAAGAGGAAACAGGGAATTAACCCTTTGCTTATGAGAGGCTGGCCTTCTCATATTTGGCAAATAACAATCAGAAGATACTACTTCAAAAAAGCAATTAAAGGAAAAAATCTGCATTTGGAGTAATTGGAGTGGTTAGAGGTAAAAGATAAGAACATCCTGCTGTTGAAAGCAAATATTTTAAAATATCTCCTAGTAGAAAGGCACTCTTAAAATGGTGACATGGTCTTGGGTTCTGGTAGCAATGAAGGAGTTAAATAATTTCTGGCAGCCCATTGATCATGTAAAACCATAAAGCAATTCCAGTAGAAAGAGATGTGTAGAGGTAGAAAATATCAGACCAAGTGCATGCTCTCTGTGGATAATAAAAATTACCCACTTTCCCACAGATGTCGAATCTGGCAGTTTTCCACTAAAAATTTGGACTGCATATCAACTATCCAAATTATTTTGGTGTCTGTTGAAGAGTGTGTTTGGCACAGATTCCAGTAGGAAAATAGGAAGTGGATTTGAAAACATTAATACTATTTGAATACAACTGCTTAAGCTGATTGTTCCTTAGATGAACTCCAGTGGAAACACATTCTGCCCTGCAAGTCCCCAGAAACCTTCCAGGTTGGAGAAAGTGGAGATGGGACATTGGTACTTAAGAAGGCAGGGGGAGGTTTATCTCCAGATGTTTTACCTTCCTTCTCCTCCTGTTTTACTCAATTATTTATATCCCAGTTAAATAAGTAGGAGATGTAATAACTGGACAAGTGTTTGGGAGGAGGGAGAGCCAAGAAGGAGGGGTGTGAAGAGAGCAAGTCCCTGCATAGATTTTAGGTTGTCAATGAGTGTCACTGATTTGGGAAACGAATTTGGGTGAAATCATTGAGGCCTTAGTCGTGATGTATGTACAATGAGCAGGTTGCATCAAATAAGTAACTGAGGGATTAGATGCAGGAAAAGCTGGGAAAGAAGGACTGTGTATAGAACAAGTCCCAGGTACGTCTCTATTTAAATAGTGCATATTTCTCTACTCCTAGAATAACAGAGGATTTTGGGGTTACAACTGGACCATGTTAGGAAGATGGACAAACACTCAGATGTTTAGCACAGGGCCTCTTGCATCTTTCACTGAAGCAGAGACAGGATAATAAATCAGAGGAGTGGCAATACTGCTGTTCTTAGCCTATAACTGAAACAGAATAGGATGAATTCAGGGAAGTATATGAAGAATAAAACGAAAATTTCCTGATGATGAATCTGGCTAGAAATGAACTTATAACTGTAGGGTGTGGATATCATAAAATACTTGAAAACTAAATAACAGGACCCTGATGCACTTCTGAAAGGAAGTGATGGAAGTCATGTTCTGGCAGGCACTTCCACTGGCTCTGACAGACTAATTTAATGCCAGCAGAAGTAAGTTAGTATTTCTAACTGGGGATGTAATCAGAGTAATGTTTTACTGAGTTTTTCACAGAACAAAAAATAGGAAAGAAATGCACTCCTTGTCCTGGTGTTCTCAACACCTTCTGTCAGATCTTTAACACGTGTTGTTCCACTGAGCATCATGAGGGATGCAGATTTAATGGTTTGGGCTAGAAGAAATGCTGGAATAGAGCTGTTGCACTAATATGACTTTAATAAAAGTGGTATCAGGTTAAAGCCAGTGCTGTGTTAATAGGGATGCTGACAGTAGCACAGTATTTCTTTTATGAAACCTTGTCTCTTCTCTTTTCCAGTTGTCCCCCTAGTAGACTTAAACATGTATTATCAGATAAGCTCAGCCCTGCCCCTCTATCTCCTGTTGTTACTCCGCTGTCAGGAATTGGTGTATTGCTGTAGTATGAACTGTGCTCAGGAGAGGAGTTCCTGCTCCCAAGAGTTTGTTCTCTGCTGAGGTCAGAGTCAAGTGCTTCTCTTGTCTCTGATCTGTCAATACACTGATACACTTCTGAAAACAGTCCTCGTAAAAAGTCTCGGGCTTTGCCACATTTGATCTCGTGTTCTGGTGCCTTGGAGGATTATTGTCATGCCCTTCTGGCTGTCTGAAGGATAGCAATTTTGTTCAGATGGTTTTTTCGTTTGGTGAAATTCTTGACATTGCTAAGAATTTATTTGCTTGGATTTCAGAGAGGAAGGTGGGAATTTTGTCTTTCGGAGGCCTTTCAGGCCTCTTCCAATAGGTGGTGTGCCTGGTGTTCCTGTTTGCCTCAGGCTGAGTCAGATTCCCAGAGGTTGTGTCCAACCAATGTGTTGTTTGTTTCCTGGGCAGCATTCCACACCGTGGGAGAACAGGTCTGACGTTTACTGTGGGGTAGGAGAACACAGCAGGCCCCTTGTCCTCGAGTGGGGCAAGCAAGTCATGGGGAATAGTAAATACTCTTGATCTACTAGTCTGGAGCAGCCAAGAAGTGGGGGGGGTGGGGAGAGAGAGGTCTTTAAAATATGACTCAGTTTTGTTTGTTTGAAGGGGAAAGTGTACCTGTCAGGTCATGATTAGTTATTATCTTTTGTTCAGACTTCATCTTTTGAGTCTGGAAGTGCGTTCCCAGACACTTAAGTGTCCTGCTGGTAGTGCCAAATTGATGAGTGGAGTATCTGAGAGATTTTGACATGTCTTGTAAAATGATGACCACTGTGCCTTTGTGCCTAGGTATTGTTACTTGTATATATGTGTTAGAGCACTCTGTATCTTCAAGCATTGCAGTGCACAGAGTTTCTGATTTTAAGATCCCTACATTGCCCACTAGTGACAAATGATTAGCTTTTACTGCACTGTCCATGGTAGGGAATACCACCAGCTGAAATGTTCAGTGCTACCTCAGGAGTGTTTCCTCTTTTTACCATAGTGCAACACAGAGAGAATAGGTGAGAGAATTCAGTATGTGAATGTGATACATGTCAGCTTGCACTGCCAAAGCACTACCTTAGCAGTTTTGATTCTTTAATAAGACTAAAAGGAATCCAAAGCCAAGCTATGCTTGATCATCCAACCATCAAAGAGGAAAAGATTTATTTTTATTATCGAGGAGGACATTTGACAGAATTGCTTTTGGGTCTCCAAATCTGTGTCTGTGTTATCAAACTTTCAACAAATCTCAGGTTTGCCTTATGTAATGACGGTTGTTTCATGCATAAATTCACTGTTTGGTACGTGTTCTGTGTTGTGTGGCCATCGTGAAATGATGGGTGAGTGAATTTGAATAAAAAAGTCTCTCCTTCCTTACCTTTAGTGTCTGTTTGGGATGTCAGCTCTCTGCAGGCATTTTGTCTGAATGGTATACTTGGATCTGCACTTGTGATTGGATTCATCATTTTTGTGATGTGTTTGGTGGGATTTTTTTCCCCTCCTTGGGAGGTTTCCACTGTTTTCTACAACTGGCAATTCAAAAGGAGGAAAGTTGAATCAAATCCTGATGCTGTGATGGAATCTGGGTCTGAATCTAATCTTTGTGGCTTCAGCCCAGGTCTACTCCGAAGATTATAGCTGAAGATGCTTGGCATGAAAATAGCGAGTTCTAGGAGTTTCACAATAGTCAGTTTTTGTAGAAATTCAACCCAAATTACAGGAACCGGTTTTGAAGATTTACTTAAGATTATAGTAAGACTTTGATTGAACAGAATTGAACAGTGATTGAACAGAACCAAGCTTAGTGTTTTCCTCACGCTTTCAACTCTTCAGTGTTCAAACTTACACAGTCCTTTAACTTTCAGGCCTCCTTTTGTATGTAAAATAGGGTAACTTGATTGCAGAGGCTTCTCTGAAGCCAGAGGCGCTCTCTTCCTGTTCTTTAGACACATATATTTATTCTGGTACGATAGGTATAAATGTCCTTAATCTTCACAAACATATATAGCTAGGAGGCATTTTTAGCAAGTCTCAGCTTGCTGGGAGAAGTCTGTAAAACTAAGAATGTTTTCCAGTGTGGATAATAAAATACTTGCCTGCTCCTTTATATGGTTTTAACAAGCGTTAAGTGTTCCAGTTCATATTAACCTGCTTTCCAGATTTCTTTGGAAATAGAAGTTGAGAGCACAACTGACTTCGGTTCTGATTCTGCAGATTGTAGGTGCCCAAAACTGGTCAGGACCTGCAGTTGTTCACAGAGTTAAAGTATATGGAAGTCTATTACTCGAGATACTTTTGCCATCAAAGCTTGGATTCATCTCTCTAGGACGAGTAATAGAAATTTCATGAAGTCTTCCCTTTTGATCTCAGTCAGTGAGACTCATGGCTCAGCAAGCGATCCACTTGTCAGGATTTTCAGGCTGTTTCATTTTTTGTTTGTTTTAAAATGGATTGGTGAGTTTCTTTTTGTTAACACCCTGTTGAAAGTTTAGCACATGCTGGCAGATAAAGTTAATGTTGGTCAGTACACAAGAAACTATCATGACCTTAAGTGAAGAATTGACAAGTGTTCAAAGACAGTATATAATTTTCTGATTCTCCTTCTCTCATTCTTCATCCAGCTTCAGGTGAAACCAATAATAAGACATGGATTTCTGTGAAATTAAAGCTTTGTCTTGTTAGGTCTTCCTATAGTTACTGGGTTTAATTTTTCTGTCTTGGGAGAGACTATAGTCTAAGGTACAGTGTTTGTCTTGGTGATAATCTGGTATTTAGCAGGAATTTCTACTTGCTTTTTTCACTTAAGCATTATTCAGCATCCAAGACCAGGCTGGATAGGGCTCTGAGTAACCTGGCCTCGTGGAAGATGTCTTTGCCCCTGGCAGGGGGATTGGAATGAGATGATCTTTACAGGGTCCCTTCCAACCCAAACCATTCTATGGTTCAGAATACAGTTGTGTTTTTCAGGCTTTCTTCCACATGATTCTACCTCAAATGGTGACTTGTAGGACCACAGGGTATCAGTTTCACATGTGTTCTTAGTGACTGAGATGAGGTCTGCCCTGTTGCTCATTAGGAGTGGCTTTAGCCACCACTTCATTTGCAGCTTGGAATTGGAAAAGCTCACATCTCCAACCATTCTGCATTTGAAAACTAATTAATTAACAGTCATACTGTTCATGAATCAATTAATTTTATATACCCTTAACATAGGAAAAGGGCTTTGCTGCAGTAAAAAGAATGAAATGCAGGAAAAGATTCGCAGTTGCTGAGTGTGAAAACCAGCCCTCCCAGGAGTGTGCTGAATCCCAGAGAGCCAGTGTGGGGAGATGGTCTCAGGAATGAGCAGCACCCAGATCTGGGTAGCCTTGGAGCCTGTGTTCACAGGTTATTCTGAGTTGGAAGGGACCCACAAGGATCATCTAGTCCAACTCCCAAGCGAATGCCCACCCAGGGATCAAACCCACAGCCCTGGAGCCATGGGCACCATGCCATATCTATCTGAGCCTCCCATCATCTAGATCATGTCACTGAGTTCCTCATCCAGTCTTTCCACCAGGCAGTAACCTGATGGAGATGTTGACGCGGTCAGTGGCGTCTGTACGAGGTAATAGAGAAGCTGCTTCAACTGAACGTGTTATGCAGTTAAATTGTGAAACCAGCTCTGTGTCAGTCTGGTGAACAGCTGGAGCCTCTTGGCACATGCGTACTTTTTAAAACTGCATTTACCTTTAAAAATTATCATTCCACTTAAGTCAGCATAAGGGTGATGTCTACAACTTTCCAGCTTCCTTTGAAAGGAAATGCTTGCCAGCTCCTTTGTTGATTGTTTGCCATTAATGGAAAGCATAATTAAATTTTCCTTTATGATTTTTCAGTTTTTGAGAGTATAAATTTCTAAAAGCCTATTGGAAAAAGAACATTATTCTTTTAGCCCTTTCTTAGGCAGGGCGATCCCTACTAGCTTTTGTCCAAGAAAATTAAGCAATTTAGCAAAATAAATTAAATAAAGCAGCATGTCTTAAATGAACTGGGTTCCAAAAGAAAATGGTTTTTCACCCACACCACCCACATATATGTTAACATACAGAATTAGTCCTAACCTGCCAAAAGAAGAAAATGCACAACACCTTTCAGAGATGCAAATTGACAATTAACAAAACAATAGAGTTCTAGCCTTATTTTGCTGAGGTGCAAATTGATAATCAGATTGCAAGGAAAAAGTGGTGGCATCTATTTAAGATTTAGTTTGAGATGATGGTTCCCTGTGGAAGAAGGGCAGGGAAAGAGAACTGGCAGATGAACTCGCCAAGCTACTCTCCATAATTTACCAACAGTCCTGGCTTACTGGGGTTGTGCCACAAGACTGGAAATTGGCCAATGTGACACCCATCCACAAGAAGGGTAGGAAAGATGATCCTAACAACTACAGACCAGTCAGCCTGACCTCAGTCCCATGCAAAGTCATGGAACGGATGGTCTTGTGTGCCATTACACAGCAACTGCAGAACAACCACGACATTGGATCTAGTCAGCATGGATTTCTGAAAGGCAGGTCCTGCCTGACTAACTTGATCTCCTTTTATGATCCAGTGACTCGACTGGTTGATGACAAAAAGGCTGTGGATGTTGTGTGCTTGGACCTTAGCAAAGCCTTTGACACGGTTTCCCACAATAAGCTTCAGGAGAAACTTGTAAAGCACGGGCTGGAAAGGAACATTTTATGCTGGGTCACAAACTG
>WEKX01002122.1:345272-376196 GCA_013390025.1 Pitta sordida
TTTTTTTGCTTTTTTTTTCTGGGACATATTTCTTGCTGCACTCCAGACACTAGAAGCGGGGAAGAGGGCCTGCAGTTCCCTTCCCCTGCCCCTGGGGGTTCCTCCTCATCATCTTTTACTTTCCCCTGAAGTGCCTACATCAGGACTGTCAGCTCTAGCTGCTCTCTGTGCACCCAAGGAGTTTCTTCTGGGACTGTCTGCTGGAATCTCATCGAGACCGACAGGACTCTTCACTTGCAGGACTTTCCACATCACAGGACTCTTTTCATCACCAGATTTATGGGACATCTCAGGTTTTGTTGTTTAACACTGTTGTATCTTGTCTGTTGACGTAGAGCCTCTCTTCAGGGCCCAGGGCAAAAGCTCCACGTATTTGTGCATTTGTGCTCTAATCCACAAATGGGTCGTACACAGTAGATGCCACGTACAATACTTTGTAGCAATGAGGAAGAATCTGGAAATGTTGACACACATTCCATGTACTAAAAGGTAAAAACCTCTTAACTGCTGGCATCCCTGAGAAGCCTATTCTTGATGGTGGTAAATATCACGGTGAGAATATGTTGCAGAAGGGGAAAAGGGCAATGGCCAGAATATGGCTGTGTGTTTTTCTGCTTTTGCAGTATGTGTACGTTCATACGTGTTTAAACATACCTCAGAGAACTGGAATACGCAGCAATATGGAAGATGTTACCAACACGTGTCTATAATGTATGGTATTACATACAGAAACTGATAAATGAATACTAAGATTGTCAAGTCAGGCACTCAAAGCATAGGAAATGCCAGAATTAGATTTGCCTGCACAACCTTAATTCAGCCCCTTTGTGCATATGCATTATGATACAGTCTTTAATTACATGATCACATATCAGACCACTGAAGTGACGGTGCTGACAGAATGAGAAGATATTCCGTATTATTTTTCTAATCCTTTTTTTATGGCCTTGTGGCCGGCATATTCTGCACACAGTCAAACTCCAGCCTAGAAACGACATTTCTTTAATATTATTGGTGTAAGAAATACGTGTGAAAATTAATAACTTCTTACAGACTCCTCTGTGATGCTTATAACTGTTATCTGTATGTTGTAAAGATGTGAATTGATTCTCACAACATCCATCTTGTTGGTAGTGTATCCATTTTACGGGGCGGGGTGGGGGGAAGATTTTGAAAGGGAAGAAAACAGCCCAATTCACCGAAGTCCTACCTATGTAGCCACAGTTATCCTAAGTCCTGGCAGCAATCCAGTGCGTTGAAGTCAGCCTAATTCTGAATGTTTGTTTGTCTTGGGGTTTCTGGACTACTTTGAAAGGGTTTGAACCACCATACCCTAGAAGGGTACCCTCGCCACCTGTTTTAGGGGAACCCTAAGGAATAAAACCCAAACATTTTCTACCCTTCTCCCAGTGTGATGCTGCTGTGCACCAAGGAAGCTAGAGCCGTGTGTAAGCCAGGCACCAAACTGGCCTTGTGGTAGAATTGAAGAGGAATTGGGCTTTCAGTACAGTGGCTGGTCCCAGGTAGATACAGACACTTACCTTTTCTGTTAGTTTTCCACAAGGATAACTGAAGAGAAAGTATTTCTTAAGCAGAAAGGGTCCTCTCTGAAGATCTGAAGATCAGTTTAAGAGGGGTGTTGAGCTGCTTGAGAGGGTCCAGAGAAGGGCAACGAGGATGGTGAAGGGACTGGAGGGCAGGCCCTACGAGGAGCGACTACAGGAACTGGGACTGTTCAGTCTGGAGAAGAGGAGGCTCAGAGGGGACCTCATTGCTGTTTACAACTACCCGCAGGGAGGTTGCAGCCAGATGGGTGTAGACCTCTTCTTCCAGGCTGACGACACCAGAACGAGAGGGCACGGCCTCAAGCTATGCCAGGGGAGGTTTAATCTTAATGTTAGGAAGCGGTTTTTCACAGAGAGAGTAATTGCATATTGGAATGGGCTGCCCAGGGAGGTGGTGGAGTCACCATCCCTGGAGATGTTTAAGAGAAGACTGGACGAGGAGCTTAGTGACATGGTCTAGCTGGGGGATGTAGGGCTGGATGACCCTGGGCCCCTTCCGGCTTGGAGTGGCCTGCTAGACTGTGAGGGATCTAGGTTGTTGTTACGCTCTGGGATGTGCTCTCGGTCTCTGTATGGGTGTTAGATGGTGAGTTGGACTAGATGATCCTTGTGGGTCCCTTCCAACTCATAATTTTCTGTGATTCTGTGTGATTCTCTATTCAATCAGTGGAGAGAGGGAAATGCAGAGTTTACTTGGACAGGTCTTCTCCCTGCAAGTCTTCAAAGGTACCACTCTGCCTCTATTTGAAGCATAGGGAAGATAACTCCTGTTATAGGCTTCTAAATGCATCTGGGTCAGATCCGACTTTTCCAAGTGTTGTTTTCACTTTATTATAGCTGCTTGTATCTTTAAAATACAGCATCAGTTGACTGCAAAATATGGCATCCCCAAGTATATGTTCAGGTATACCGGGTCAGAAAGTGGGACATGTACAACTAAGGATTTCCTGCAGAGATTTTGAATTCCTGCAAAACTGTTGTCCTTTTGACTTGCAAATCTCTGCTGCCTTTGTTTCTTTTGTTCCAGTACCTAGAATGAATGAGTGAATGGTCCATCAGGCAACTTTGTAAGTATGCAACTCATGTTCATTCCCGGAGTTGGCTCTTTCGGGGCAATATGCTCCTAGAAAAAATTGGAACTTGGTCCTATAATTAGAAAGTATTGCAGTGTGTACACACAAAGACTGGATCTTAACTCGTGATTTTAATGGCTTAAGTAGGAATGATCGTACAATCTTGAAAGTACAGTATTTTGTTGAATGCTCACTTTGATTCAACATTTTTTAACCAGGTAATTTTCATAATGTTAAACTGGAAAATAGAAATATTACCCTGTAGAGCTCTATGACCCTTTCTCTCTCACTTAGGCCATCAGAGGGCTGTTACTTAGGTACTTTGTAGAGTCCTGCTATATTCTGCCACTTGTGAACAGCAGCAGATGAGTTGAGTTGGTCAGAAGTCCAGCAGTTATTCCAGGTTTTGGGGATGCAGTCATACCTCGGTGCATGGTAATTTCTCTATTGCAACCTCACTGAACCACGAAAATTTTCCCTGTGAATCTGCCTCAGTGATTTGCAGAGTAATTTGTGGAGCTTCCTGGTCAACACATGCACAGCGCCTCTGCTTTGCCAAGGGGTGGTGCTGGAGCTCCCTGTGGGGTGGGACTGGGCCGGCTCTGTGGGAAGGGCGCGCAGTGCCTCCAGCTTGCTCGGGACAGCCACAGGTCACTCCCTTATGAGTGCTGCAGAGCTTCTGTGGCATTTATAGACCCGCAATGCTGTGCTGCAGTCCCTGCCTGGCTCNTGGAGCTTCCTGGTCAACACATGCACAGTGCCTCTGCTTTGCCAAGGGGTGGTGCTGGAGCTCCCTGTGGGGTGGGACTGGGCCGGCTCTGTGGGAAGGGCGCGCAGTGCCTCCAGCTTGCTCGGGACAGCCACAGGTCACTCCCTTATGAGTGCTGCAGAGCTTCTGTGGCATTTATAGACCCGCAATGCTGTGCTGCAGTCCCTGCCTGGCTCCTGTGTGTCTCTATGCCCAATTCCTACTGTGTAAGGCTTAGGCTGCAGCATGTCTCAGGGTGCACAGGGCGTTTTAGTCCTCTGTGGGGATGGCCACTGAGACCCAGTGTAGCACTGCCACACATACAACCAGTGGATGTACGTATCGTAGTGGCCGCAGTTGAAGGGAAAGAAACTGATACTGACGCCACCCCTCACCATAAGGGGCTCTGGATGTCACAGTGTTGCAAAGTTAAGGTTTCCCAGACTCCAAGAGTGCTAGCAACATGGACTTGTGCCAAACTGAGCGCAGGGACCCCTGACGACCCCCTTCCCTGCCATGACCCCGGAGCTTCCCCACTGCAGAGACAGTGCAAGCATGCACTGTGCCCAGCGGTGGCTGCCTAAGCAGCAGAGTGGCCAAAGGAAGTCCAGGGATTCTCTGGGGTTCTCCCCAGGCAGAGAGAGCTCAGAAATGCTTCCCTTTGCTCCCCTGTGCTGTGAGAGCCCGTGGGGAGGAGTGGAAAATGCTCCCCAGTGCTCCTGATTGGCTGGGGGTGGAGCAATGGGTGTGGCCTGTGTGCATATTAATGACCTGCAACTGTTCATGGATTAGATGGTTCATGAGATCCCCAGGAGACCTGTTACTTGTGACTATGGAGGTATTTCCCTGGAGGTCTTTATGAAAAGAACTTAGTGGCATGGTCTAGATAATGGGAGGCTCAGATGGACAGAGCATGGTGCCCATGGCTCTGAGGTTGTGGGTTTAACCCTTATGTGGGGGTTCACTTGGGAGGTGGAGTAGATGATCCATGTGGGTCCCTTCCAACTTGGAATAGCCTGTGAACCTTTGATGACTGTAGTAGCCTCTGGCAGTACTGGTGTATTTCAAGTTATTTGTCTTTCTCACCTTCACTTGAATGTCTTTCTCTTCAGCTCCTGCCAGCCTCTGTTGCTCGTTTTTTTTAAGCAGTGCAGCTTTTCAGTTCCTTTAGGTCTTTGCAGGGAGTCAAGTTGCTTCATTTCTTTTTACAGTTTGGCAGCAAAAAGAAAGGTGTGATGTTTCACTGCCTTGGCAGTGCTTTCCAGTGTAAGACCTACTGGGGGAGAGGCTTGGGAAGCAGGTTGGCACAATGAGGGTGGCATACAGGACCTGTGCAGGATGTAGCATTCCCAACATACCAGGCACTGATTTTCAGCAGATCTTTTCTGCTGATGTGCAAATTGGGACCTTCCTCTTCCCCACTCTTGGGCAAAATTCCAATGGGTGGATGCAAAGGACAAGGTGGAGAGTTGTGTTCCTCCATGCATATTTCAAGGGCCATCCAAGAATGGTTTAAACTGTCACTTGAGAGTCAGGTTGACCTAAGAAAAAAGGTGTGGTTCGGGTGTGTATGATAAAATATGTAGCCACAACAGTGCTGCATTTATTGTCTGGTAGATAATATGTAGTATATTGTATTGGGTCAATCACAATTAAGAGTGTTGCGTTTCTGATGAAGTGTTGGAAAAGGTNGTACTTTGTAGAGTCCTGCTATATTCTGCCACTTGTGAACAGCAGCAGATGGGTTGAGTTGGTCAGAAGTCTAGCAGTTATTCCAGGTTTTGGGGATGCAGTCATACCTCGGTGCATGGTAATTTCTCTATTGCAACCTTACTGAACCACGAAAATTTTCCCTGTGAATCTGCCTCAGTGATTTGCAGAGTAATTTGTGGAGCTTCCTGGTCAACACATGCACAGTGCCTCTGCTTTGCCAAGGGGTGGTGCTGGAGCTCCCTGTGGGGTGGGACTGGGCCGGCTCTGTGGGAAGGGCGCGCAGTGCCTCCAGCTTGCTCGGGACAGCCACAGGTCACTCCCTTATGAGTGCTGCAGAGGTTCTGTGGCATTTATAGACCCGCGATGCTGTGCTGCAGTCCCTGCCTGGCTCCTGTGTGTCTCTATGCCCAATTCCTACTGTGTAAGGCTTAGGCTGCAGCATGTCTCAGGGTGCACAGGGCGTTTTAGTCCTCTGTGGGGATGGCCACTGAGACCCAGTGTAGCACTGCCACACATACAACCAGTGGATGTACGTATCGTAGTGGCCGCAGTTGAAGGGAAAGAAACTGATACTGACGCCACCCCTCACCATAAGGGGCTCTGGATGTCACAGTGTTGCAAAGTTAAGGTTTCCCAGACTCCAAGAGTGCTAGCAACATGGACTTGTGCCAAACTGAGCGCAGGGACCCCTGACGACCCCCTTCCCTGCCATGACCCCGGAGCTTCCCCACTGCAGAGACAGTGCAAGCATGCACTGTGCCCAGCGGTGGCTGCCTAAGCAGCAGAGTGGCCAAAGGAAGTCCAGGGATTCTCTGGGGTTCTCCCCAGGCAGAGAGAGCTCAGAAATGCTTCCCTTTGCTCCCCTGTGCTGTGAGAGCCCGTGGGGAGGAGTGGAAAATGCTCCCCAGTGCTCCTGATTGGCTGGGGGTGGAGCAATGGGTGTGGCCTGTGTGCATATTAATGACCTGCAACTGTTCATGGATTAGATGGTTCATGAGATCCCCAGGAGACCTGTTACTTGTGACTATGGAGGTATTTCCCTGGAGGTCTTTATGAAAAGAACTTAGTGGCATGGTCTAGATAATGGGAGGCTCAGATGGACAGAGCATGGTGCCCATGGCTCTGAGGTTGTGGGTTTAACCCTTATGTGGGGGTTCACTTGGGAGGTGGAGTAGATGATCCATGTGGGTCCCTTCCAACTTGGAATAGCCTGTGAACCTTTGATGACTGTAGTAGCCTCTGGCAGTACTGGTGTATTTCAAGTTATTTGTCTTTCTCACCTTCACTTGAATGTCTTTCTCTTCAGCTCCTGCCAGCCTCTGTTGCTCGTTTTTTTTAAGCAGTGCAGCTTTTCAGTTCCTTTAGGTCTTTGCAGGGAGTCAAGTTGCTTCATTTCTTTTTACAGTTTGGCAGCAAAAAGAAAGGTGTGATGTTTCACTGCCTTGGCAGTGCTTTCCAGTGTAAGACCTACTGGGGGAGAGGCTTGGGAAGCAGGTTGGCACAATGAGGGTGGCATACAGGACCTGTGCAGGATGTAGCATTCCCAACATACCAGGCACTGATTTTCAGCAGATCTTTTCTGCTGATGTGCAAATTGGGACCTTCCTCTTCCCCACTCTTGGGCAAAATTCCAATGGGTGGATGCAAAGGACAAGGTGGAGAGTTGTGTTCCTCCATGCATATTTCAAGGGCCATCCAAGAATGGTTTAAACTGTCACTTGAGAGTCAGGTTGACCTAAGAAAAAAGGTGTGGTTCGGGTGTGTATGATAAAATATGTAGCCACAACAGTGCTGCATTTATTGTCTGGTAGATAATATGTAGTATATTGTATTGGGTCAATCACAATTAAGAGTGTTGCGTTTCTGATGAAGTGTTGGAAAAGGTTGGACCAGTAGTGTTGCAATTCCTGCTGATACGCCAGATATTTAGAGGGAAAGGCAAACTATATAACAGTGATTTTATATCATAGGTTGGTAAGAATTCAGTCCTTTGAAAAACACTAGTCCGGAGATTTAGTGAATTACTCAAAATTTACCTTTGCCTTTTACTAAGGGGTTCCTTGTGCTGATTGCTTGCCTGTACCACACTTTCTAAAGAAAGAAATACTGCTTTGCATTCAAGGAAGCAGATTTTCATGCTTGTATCTGAAAAAAACCTACCATAGCTGAAATAAGCAACATTTTCAGCAATATAAATTTTCAAAAGTAATCTTTATCATATAATTCAAGGTTGGGGTATGTAAGGTGCAGCCATATTTGGAGGTTCTGGTCTGCCTGTTGTATTGGTGATTATAGACTACAAGGAGGCATGAGGATCTGCTGCTTTGCCAGTTTTAATAGAGGCAAGGTAACTAATATGATTCTGGATACTCTCATCATGAGTTGCTTGAAGGTGTTCAAATTTGCTTATGAAATAGTCCCCTCTGAGCTGAGGAGATGGAAATGAGACACTAAAAGACTTTCTTGAAGTGCTTCCATGTTTCTCAGCTCAGAACATCACATTTGATATTAATATTAGGTACTGAGGCAAAGTCATCAGGTAGAAAAGGGAAGAAATGTAGAAATAGTAATTTTCTTGTGTGTTTCCTCGGGATGCTATTTTGAGGCTTTAAAAAAAATAAAATAAAAAAAAAAATCATGCTTCTTTGATGAGGCTGCTGTAAACCCAGGAAGTGGCAGATGTAATTGAAGTCCCAGGGCCCTGCCCTAGAAGAGGTCCAATACTGGCAGCGTGCATATTGCTTATATGAAAGCGAACAGATGGATACATTTGGTCAATTCTGCTGGGTTCATATGGAAACCTTCAGAATTTTTTCTTACTATTTTGAGTGGAATATTTAAATCTGTTACCCGCTGTGGGAGTCTGTAGTTGCCTGGGATGGGTGCTTTGTAGCTTTGAGCAGGGAAGCTTTGCTGTACTGTGGATGTCTTCTGACTAGATATGTTTCTCTCCCCATGTCCCCCCTCTGTACTCCAGGACCAATTCAGTCACTGGAGGAGTGAGCTGGATTTTTTTTTTCAGCTTCTGTGGCATGAGAACTGTCAGCTGAGCCTTAATCATGGAGCTATTACTGCTGGTGAAAGTGAAGGGAAAAGAAGAAATCCAGCTTGCTTCTCAGATGTTCGATTGATTGCAGAGGCACATTTTGGTTAGTCTTGGGATGGGGAGCAGTACAAAAACATGTATTTTCTTTAATTAAAAAACCCACTAATTTTCTGATACTAATTCATGCTATGCTCTTGCTGTCAGTTTTTGATGTTTCCCACTTCAAAACAACTGAAAGCAAATCAAATAAAGGAAGAAGAATGCGGAGAACCAAAGAGGAGGGGTGTAGCTGTATTAGTAGAACACAGTCTGAACTGCTAATACTTAGTTTGGGGGGAGAAGGAGGCAGGATTAATATGTAATGCTTGAAATGAGTCAGTTTTGAGTATCCTTTGAGTGTGTGTGCACATGTGTATGGTCTAATGACATGTTAACTGTGGCATCAAGGAAAAGAATTAGTGTATGACTAATTCGAGGAGTCTGTCATGGAGATGTGTCAGCATCTGTATTGTCACCTAGCTGTCTTTCTTCTGAGTGTATAGCATATAAAAATACACACAGCAAGTATTTGAGCACTATCAATGACAGATCTGTTCAGTATTAGACTTACTAAAGAAACACTGTTGCATTTGGATGCATGTAAGGAATTGGGTGCTTCTATCAAGAAGTCTGATTTAAAGCTTTCCAGGAAGGCTGTACACAAAGCAGAGAGGAAAATGGGGTCTCTGATATTAAAAGCATGCTTCTATGAAGGTTGAAGTTGTGCAAGTGCTCTTTTTTTTTTTTTTTAATTTCTTTGAGCCATTAGGAAAGATAACTTTTATTGGAAATGGTGGTTAGAAGAGTAGAAACCAAGCTTATTGGGAGAGAGAGAGAGGGAGCATGATTTCAACAAAAATAGTTTCTTCTCTATTCCTGTCTCACTCTTTAGAGCTGCATCCTTCTCACAAAAACAACTCCACCCACTGTTGTAGAAAATGGCCATCTCCTGGTATCTTCTTTGGAGGTTTTGTTTTGATAGTGCTAGTGCTAGTTTTGGGGATTAACATGAATAACCCCATCAGATTTTGTTAAGACACGGTACCAATACAGAAGGACCCCTGTATACTATTTAAAATACCCTTGTTAACAGAGATTTAACAGTCATTTCTTTCTCTACTGTTCATCACATTCACACATGTGGGATGGGCATTAACATCTTTTCATTTCAATTCTGCAGCAGTCTCTCTTTGCAGGAATATTTTATGTAGTAATAATTTTCTCCCTATTACAGACTTTCTAACTATGTTAATGGCAGTCGACTGGCCACAGAGACATTCGTGAGAACTACCTTTGCAGTGACATTTAAACAATTTACTTGATCTTGCTTTAGCATACCTGCTCATGCCTTTTTTCACTCTGTTGCCGACCTTAGGAGAACTTTGTGTATAATCATAGGCCTTTCAATCACATTCAACTTAACAAAATGATATGCAAATTTCTGCAGTATGTAATTTCTGAAGTCTCTGGGATTTGCAGGGTGTTTGGTACCAAGTGGCTACCCCTTGACTGCATGAGCACATTTGAGTAGCAACTGCCCAGCAGCTCCAAGGCCAGTTGCAGAAGGCAGAAGGTCTTAGCTGAGGATGCTCTATTTTATGAGTGTGGAATTGTTAGGGTGTGTGTGCTTTGACCTACCCAAAGAAAAAGTGCTATTAATTTTTTTGTGTGCGCAATAATGGAAAAAGTGGAATAGAGAGGCTTGATAGCAAGGGATAAATTCTTTATCTCTCACATATGCACTCCACTGAATTGATCATCTTATCACCATTTAGAGAAATTGCAAGTTGTGGATTTGTGGCTGAAATGTGTTACTGGTGTGGGAGTGCTCCTGGCTAAAAGCCTAAAATGAGGACTTTTTCTTTGTGAGGGCATATCTTGTCCTGTGCTTGAAATAGCTTCTTCTGTAGTGGACCATGTGCAAGAGTGCTCTTAGGATGAGAATGGTTAAAAACAATTACCACTGTCACTAAAGCTGTTAACACTTCTATCAGGTTCTATCAGGATCAAAAGTCCTAGTGTAAAGTGCTTTTACAAAACCATCCAAGTCAAACTCGGGGAAATTGAAAGGGGAGAAATGAACGGAATTAATTGGCAAAAAAATTATATTTATCAGCTTGCTGATTTTTAGTATAATTCATGGAAATGAATTCTGTGAAATTGTCATTCCATGACAGCTGATTGGGTGGGAAAAACGTAGGATCGCTGCTGAATGCTTGCATTGACAGGAACATTCCCATCCACTAAAAATAAAAACCTTGGACAGTAACATCATACAAATTTGTGTATGTGGGTTACCTGCTGCATGATGACCCCTATGTGGGAAACACTTGAAGCACATGATTAGTCTCTTCAATTTCTGTTGACCTAAATTATATTTTAGGTTCATTTTTTTTTTTGTTTGACTCTTTTTTTGTGTTTATAATTTGGGTTGGATTTTTTTTTTCAAGACCAGAAGATAAGCCAATACATGTTTTAAATTTGGCTTCCTCGTAAACATTTGTAGATTGAGGTGCAGCTTACTCTGCTGGCTATACTTGATTTCTTTCCCTTTTCCAACCCTGATAATGGAAAGAGAGTTACTGCCTCAGAAAGTTACGTGAACAGAAAGCAGGTTTCTTGGCTGGGTCATACAGCTGCCCTTAGCATATGTTTGTGCACGATGTGTTATTACTGCATTACTAAACTGGATTCTCTGCCCACATGTAATAGTCTGCCTACAAACAATAATAATCATGGTACGTGTCACGCTCAGTTCTCTGCAGCACTTGAAGCTTCTCTGTTAAAGGGGAAAATTCAAAGCAAACACCAGTTCTTCTAAAATTGTCAGTTTTGGTTTCCATGGTCATACCAATTTAGTGTCTGGGTCTGATTTTTCTATTATCCTGCATCTTATATACAACTTTGACTTGCTGTCGGAATTGAGTAGTCCAAGGAGAAGACAAGGGAAAATCAAGCTTGTTCTGTCCTTGGGGTAAAGGAAATTATATGTAGTTCAACTTTCTCAAGTGACAGCATTCATTAGGTTGTTACTACAGACATCTGTATATAGTCACAGATAAGCTGGTGTTTTCTGGGCACTTCTGATAATAAAATCCTAAATCACCGTTTGCAGAAAATGTAGAAGCTTTTTTCAGCAATTCCTTCAAAAGTGGCATTTCTCTAAAAATCTCTAATGGAAATACACAATGAGAGAAAACTAAGTGAAGGGTCCACTGTGAATGTCCTCAAACATCCTTCTTTTGTCACCTTTGGATGTCAGTGTGGGTTCTACTTAACCCATGTGTACTTTCTGGATGCTTCTGTCTAGGATCTGCGTTAGTACCAGCCCTACTGTTGCTGTGCAATGAGCACCGTAGCCATCTCCCTGCAAAAAAGAAAAGAAATAAAACAGTTTTAGATGGTGCGGGTTGAATAGAGACAGTCCTTTCCATTTATTTCTTTGCATGATTTTTGTTTTGCTTTTTTTTTTCTTTAGTTTTATTTGTTTGGGCAAGTTTCCTGCCATTTACCTTTGCATTTGCATTTCCTATTGATTGGCAATTTTTAAACTGTTTATTGTGCTCTTTTGTTTAGCTGTTCAAGAGCTAAAACAAAAGCCACCAGGCCCTGTGAGGGACACATTTGCATGCGGCGAGCGTTGCCCAAGGAAAAAGTAATTGCTAATGCATATTTATGTGGCACAAATTTGCCATTTGTTTATGCATAAAATTATCAATAGTGCAGGGCGGCCCAGCCGTAGAAAATGGTGACCTTTTTAGCTTAATAAAGAGAAATCAGCTGTTATTGTGAAGAGATCAGCCATTTATTCTGTGTTGAGGGACACTGTCGGGAAAATGTAGATTGGTGCAGGCAATATCATTAAATGGAAGGCCAGTGACCCTTTCGGTATAGTCTATTATACTTTATCTAATAGGGGATAAATGACTCTGGTTGGCAAATAGATTAAAAAAAAAGGAGGGGGAAAAAAAGGAAAAAATACTCAACAAAACCCACTCTCTCGCCTGACTTTTCTCTTATAGCTCAGCCATGTGAACAGGTAGGCACTGAGAAGGTAATCATATACAAGCCAGCTGGTATTTTTTTGGCAGAAAACTTCCAAAACAACAACAAAAAGAAAACCCCAAACCAACCTACAAGCCCACTCTGTTCAGTCTAGTTTTGATTGCTTTGGAATGGGAGAAACTTCCAGAGCAAGCCTGTGATTCTTCCTAGTGTGTGCTGTCAAAAGCTGTAGTCTGAAGGGCCATAACATGGATCAGATTTGGGCCTGTGAAATGGGAACTCATAGTTTGGAAGTAGGAGGTCGAGTCCTTTCTGAAGACAACAAATTTTTGAAAACACTTATGCATTTTTCTTATATGCCCTCAATTTTTTAATAGTGGATAAGAATTTGCTAGGTTATACCTCAAGACACTGAAGACCTTATCTTCAGAGGATGCAGTAACACAATTTTCTTGATTCCACTCCACTAATTCCCTTCAACCTTCATTGGGAGACTGAAGACTTGAAGAGTTAAAAACTAAGCCATAAGCCTTGAGAGGTTCTTATGAAAATTAAAGTGTATGCACAACCCCCCTCATGTTTCCTTGTTTCTCTCATTCTGCTCCCTATAGTGCAGTGCACTGCGCCTAACTGGGAACAGCTTTAACCACCCCACAGGTGAAATGTGGAGAGATGGAAGTCACAGTGACTGTAAATACTTGCATTTTCTGGGCCAGCTGTGTAGTGGGCTGGGTGTTCAATTATTATTGTTTTTTATCCCTGGGGAATATCCAGCAGATGATTGTGATGGCAGTTTTTTACTTAGCAAAGTCAGATGGAGATAGCTTTATGTACTCACAAAATCATGGAATATTCTGAGTTAGAAGGGACCTACAAGGATCATCGAGTCTAACTCTCATGTGAATGTCATAACCCTATTGCCATGAGCATCATGTTTTATCCATCTGAGCCAATCTCAGGGTAATGTCATCCCCATCCCATCATCCCATTATCTAGACCATGTCGATGAGTTCCTCATCCAGTCTTTCCTTAAACACTTCCAGGGAAACAGTCCACCACCTCCCTCGGCAGCCCATTCCAATGAGAGATCACTCTCTCTGTGAAAAACCTCTTCCTAACATTCAGTCTAAACCTCCCCTGGCTCAGCTTTAGGCCATGTCCTCTTGTTCTGGTGTTGTCATCCTGAGAGAAGAGATTCATACCCACTTGACTGCAACCTCCCTTCAGGTAGTTGTAAACAGCAATGAGGTCACCTCTGAGCCTCCTCCAGGCTGAACAGTCCCAGTTCCTGCAGTCNTGAGGGGCCCTCCTACCCTCTGGCAGTTCAACATTTGCCCCCAACTTGGTATCATCTGCAAACTTGCTAGTGGTGGACTCCATTCCCTCGTCCATATCGTCAATAAAGATGTTGAACAGTGCCAGGTCTCACTCTCATCCCTGTGGGACTCCACTAGTGACTGGCTGCCAGCTGGATGTGGCACTACTCACCATCACTCTCTGAGCTTGTCCATCCAACCAGGTCCTAATCCAACACACAATGCTACTATCCCGTCCATGCTCTGAGAGTTTCTCCTGAAGCTTACCATGGGAAACCGTGTCAAAGGCTTTGCTAAGATCCAAGTACACAATATCCGTGTCCTTTTTTTCATCAACCAGGAGAGCCACCATTTCATATTTTGCAGGTTCTGCCCCAGCCTGGTTAGGTGAGATGAGATCCCACCCACCATCCCTGTGGGAATTCCCTCCCTCTGAAGATGGAGGTTGGCCTCTGCCCACCTTTGTTCCTTCAGAAAGTCCTGCTGGTATTTTTATGCTGGGGAAGTAATGATCAGAGTACTTTGATGGTTTTAATCTGTTTGCTTCCTAAAAATACATCAGAAGATAATGTCGTCGTCACAGAAAAGCCACCACAATGTTTGTCACTGAGTGCCATTTCCTGCTGGCCTCAGTCAACAGGCAAAGGGTTGAACAGGACAGTGAAAGTTGCAGATTACATCAGTGGTAGTTTCTTTGAGGCAGGGCTCTCTGGGGATGATGGTGTGGAAATTGTAGTCAGAATCAGGCCTTCGGTCTTCTCAAGGCTGTTGGTCTGATTTCACTACTATTAAAATGTAGGTAGTGTTTGAAATAAAATAATTTTTGCCAAATATACAATACATAAAACTCACTGTGGGAGGTACTCTATGATATGATGTATTACTTGCTGTAATAATCTTGTGAAAATCTTTGTAAGGATGTGTGCTGCAGTTCAAGATTTCATACCTAAAATTTTTTGTCTTATTAGGAATTTTTGGAAAGGCTTGGTTTGGCTTCCTGATTGTGCTTTTTCCGTGCATTTAATTCCTGTGCTTAGAGCTCTTGCCCGCCTCTGGAATGGTGCCCTTGCAGTCCTCCCAAATAATGATCCCCAACCATGTTGCTGTAGAAACAAAAACACTGTAGATCATGGTATAGTGGAAATAAAAAGTCAAAGAAATAGCTCGAAAATATACATTTTCTTAGGTACATCCTATGGAAACTACAGCTAATATGACATCGAATTTAACCACAGAGTGGGATCTAGCTTTCTTTGCATGGCAACAGTCCTCTTTTTTTATTGATTCTGTCACTCCACCCAAGACTGTAGCTGAGAACCACAATTTCAGAAGTCTTTATTAATGTTTGGGGTTTGCCTCATCGACTCATGAATAACCAAATGAATTAGGTGGAATTTTACCTTTAGAAATACATTTTTGTTTTTACTTAAAATAGTTGAGCTTTGCTTATTCCAGGCAGATCTGATTTTTTTTTTCAAAGGGTCTTTTTCCATACAGCTGTCTCCAGCTCTGCTCCTGAAAATAAGTCTTCCTCTACATAACAAAGCCAGTTGTTAGTCTCCATTTTATTCTTTCTAACAGTCATAAGATAACCCTTTTGAAATGTGCTTGACACCAGCTAGAAAGCTTTATACAGAGAATGTTAACAAGTAGGAAATGCCTATGTCAATTTTATGGGAATAAAATATGGGTCACAATGTTGTAAACTAACCTGAATCCCCCTGAGATTGTAACTTGGATTATTGTTCTTCTGTTGTTACTACACATTTTTTGTTGTACCTATGCCTGACAAGGCCTGGTTGTGTAAGACAACTGCTAAATATGGAGAAAGAGAAAACAAAGCTTCTTTACAAATTTAGAATTCTATCAAGGTTCATGGAAAATCACAAGTTTTGTGAAGAGGAATTGGTTAAGGGAGGAGATGTGACTAACTTTTTCCTCGTATTCTGCTGATACAGAGAGGTCAAGGAGTAGCACTGTGCCTTGGTTCCAGGTTGCTGGGAAAGATAAAAGCATAATTGGGAATATTCTTTAATGTTTTACAGGTCTGATTGTCCTGTGACCTGCCTCTGTTGTCCCGGGATCTCATGCTAGCTAGGAGTAAATTGAGGGAGACTTGTGGGTTTTTTTCAGCTCCTGGTGCATGTCTGCTGTGTCACGTAGGTTAAAGAAAGAAGATAAAGGAGAACTTTTATATGCTTTTTTATGTAGTTGGTGAATGTTTAATGCAATAACCAAGTAACAGGAGTTAAACAATTGATGGGTTTTGGTTCTTTGTGATGCTGGTTGCCAGCTAGCCTGATAGATTAAAATCTGCAGGACCTATCTTTGTGAAGGGAAATCTTGGTAACTAAAGCCTCACTGAAGACTGACTTTCCCCCCTGCTGCTTCAACATAGATGTATTTGAAAAACCTGAAGAGGTATTCATCTTTGTAATAGCAGTAATTGATGATGGAGGAAATTTCTGTACCAAATACAGAGAATGCATTTCTGTTTGCTTATCTGATGCTCAAAAATAATATAGGAAATAGATGTTTTTCTTCAACTCACAAGTAGGGTCTCAGACTTGCTTGTGCAACTGTGCTCACGTGATCCAGCAGAGTAATAGTAGTACTAGAGAATTTTTTTCATTTTCAAATCACTGCTTTGATGTGCACTTCGTGTCACATGAGACTTATCCTGCTAATTTTGCAACCGGATAAACCAAAGCACAAAGCTGGTGACAGGGATCCCATGGCTAGGCAGAGACACTTGGGTTGGAGAGCCCAGTTGTGCTGTTCCATGCACCAGTGGATGCAGGGCAGTCCTGGCTCCCATCTCATGCATCCCACACACACCTTGTGCCACAAAAGGCTGTTTCCTTCTCTGCTGAAGGCTTGGGGGTAACACAGCAGCAGCCACAACTGCAGTATGCACCCAGAGAGGCTTGGGATGCATCACACTCCTGAACTGTCCAGGTGGGGTTTGGGAAATCATGCTGACCAGTTTGAGTCATTGAAGCTCTGGGCTCTGTCACACCAGGGAGAGATGCCACTCTGTCACCCATGCAGGAAGCTCAGATGCAGCTCAGGAACCTTGAGGCAGCGATCTAAGACGTGGAGTAAATGTGTGAGTAACCTTCTTACTCACAGGATGTCAGCTGGGAGCAGAGGCAAACACAGAGCACCTCTTGCTCCCAGAGCAGTACTTGCACCGCTAACCGTGTGAGCCTGTGAGGCTGGGGATGTAAGAACAGTGAGTGTAGGTGAGCTCTTTAAATACTCAACAGAAACAGGAATATGTAGTCATATCTTTCTCCTAGTTCAATCTCTGTATTGATTTATCATGATAAGAGGTGCCACTTTAGTTCTAATAATGCCTACATTTTTTTTTTTTTTGCTATTACATATTTCTATGGCAGCTTTTCCATGTGATATATTTTGGGTCACACATTAATTTACACCAGCCTCCATTCTGCAAAAAAGAGTTCATGAACTAAATGAAAAGGAACAGGGAGGGGCTATATCTAGCAGAGCCCAGGCTTTTGTTTCATGTTTTTTATGTATTTTCTTCTTAAAATAAAATTGTTGACATGCATTTGTTTGTTTTTTTTTCTAGCCTTCCTCTTGCTGATGACCGGGTTCCTGTTTGATCCTGTTTACAAGCTTTCGAAGATTGAGAATAACCCCAACTCCTCTGCATTGGGTAGGAAAAACAAAGCCCTATAAAGACACACTGCAATTACTCTGGAGGGGTGGAAATATGGAAGAGGGTGGTATGAAGGAAGAGCTTGTGGAGAAAAAGGAGAAGGTTACAAGGTTACCCCAAGAGACATTAGTGTACACAATTTTTCTCACCCACTCTTTTAGATTGGGGGGAGGGGGAGGAGTGGGCGAATCAGCAAGTACATAAGAGTGTTCTCCAGTGTGTGAATTCCCAGTCTACATGTTAGAAGTTTGTCTATACTTCCTGTTACTCATTCAAACTGCTTTGCAGTTCTATTTCAATATATTCAAAACACCAAATAACTTCAAAAGATTTTTGGGTTGTTTTATTTTGTTGGTGTGAGTTTGGGTTTTTTGAGGGGAGTGGCTGGGGTTGGTTTTTTGTAGTTTGGAGTCTCTTTTCTTTTGGTTTTCTTTGTTCTTTTAACCTTTATAATTTACTGGCAGGATAAAGGATATTTCCTAAATTACTATAAACTTATGGATATATGGGCAATATTTTAGTAGTATTGATGACTAAGTATCTATATCCCAATTACTATTTTTTTTCAAATATTTTATAAAATTACATTTCATGCAGTTAAGGAGAGTAGATGGGGAACAATCAGGTTAAATGTTGTTGGCCTGACAGGAGACCTAGACGCAGCCAGTCTCACAGCTGTGATGTCTTCTTGATCCTGTAGTAGTATTTGAGAGTAACCTGACTATGAATAACAAATGTTTGCAGAATTAAGGTTTCAAAGACATGCACTTCGCTTTGGTAGAGTTATTTTTATCTTGTGGACTTTAGGAACTAGAGGCTGAGTACAGTCGCTATCGAGTGTAATGAGGTTGGTTTAGGATTAGGTATCACCCAGCTTGACCAAGTTGCCCTGACAGTGTTTCTTGTATAATTAGTGCCTCTGCAAGGAGTGCAGCCACAGTGACAGGTCCAGTTTTCATGGTATTGAGGTAAAGATGTGAAAGGCAGTAGAGCCAGAGTCATGCTGAAGATTTAGGGCCAACTCAAGATGAAACCCTGAGACATCCTTCTTGATTTTGGTATGACTGTCCACATGCAGAGGGCTATTCTACTGGTGTTGGGTTTTGGTGGGGGGGAGAAAAAAATCTAATTAAATTTGAATGCAGGATTGTGTGATTTATTGATAATATTCTGGTGTAAATGGATGCTTTTCTGCTTCACAGCGAGGCCTTAGACATGCATACAAGATGACAGTCTAAGTCATGGTATTTTAACATGATTGATTCGGATAGAAGTAAGTTTTATGATTCACTTTCCTCTTTCTAAATGCCACAAGTCAGTTGTGACATTCTCATCTTTTCCTCCCCTAAATAAGCTTATCAAAGAAGAAATCACTAATTTACCAGGCAGTGCTTGATAATCAAGGAAGTGAAACTTCTACTTCAGAGGAGAAAAAAAGAAAAAATTAAAGCCTTTGCTGAGTTGCTGAATTATTTTTAAATGCAATCTTACCATGTACTGAGCAACTGCTTTATTTTTTTTTAATGTTATTTTTTAAGGCTTTCATTCTGAGTGGGGTCAGTAGCCTTTGAGAATTGAGCCACTTTGTCGACAAATCTGTCCTGTAAATTGAACAGCATTAATTAGAAGTTTGTGCTGCAGAGTCTTACTTTTTAATGTGGGTGGTGGTATCAACGAAAACATCTAATGAATTTGAAGATGATTTCAAAAGGTCTGCCACCTGTAGATAAAAATGTGCATTACTACACATGGTAATTATCAAGACAGAGGGCCTTGACATGATCCATTGGCCTTTTGAAATCAAAACACTTACTATAAAGAAAAAAAGACACTGATTTCTCCATCTATGTTAATATAGGACATGTCTGTATATTCAACTGTATTGATACGCTCTAATATATGTATGGGTAAAAAAGATCCTTTTAATTATGTTAAACTCAAGTTTCCCATCATTTTCTCTACAGATTTATAAACCTCTTGCTATTTTTATGTGTGTTGAGGGATATTTTTTTTCATGTAATGAAGTAGAATGCTAAAAATATTCAGGTGTCTCAGACAGCAGCAAAACATCTCTGAGCCACCCTACAAAAATAAACTAGATTTGTGTGTGCAGGATGAAAAAGAAAGTATACAGGAACAGATTTCAGCTTCAGGCTTCTTTTCAGGGGCACTGGCAATAAGGGAGGGGAGCAATAACCCAGCAACTATCATTGTAAAAATTATGGAAAGCACTTTGATGGTCCTTTTTAAAGTCAGTTCACTAAACAGGGGCCAAATCAAAGGCCTGAAAGGCTACTTGTGGTTTGCTATTAACAACCTCAACCCCTTGCTGCTATTTGCAGTTGAGAGAGAGTGCTTCTGCTTACAGTAATGGTGAGAAAAACTAAAGGGAAATAAAGGACGCAAATGAAAGATTTTCTGTTTTCATATGAGTACTTGGAGAACACCAAGCAAGCGAAGAAGCAGCAATTTTAGCTAAGCTAATGTAACAGAAGACCACTGCACCCAAACTGTCTCAGCAGAACTTCCTGCATAATTAGATTGTAAATCTTCTCAACTGAGGAAGTTTTGCCCAGGGTCAGATTGTCTAAGTAATAATCCATTCTACATAAATTAGAAGATTTGAACTGCTGGGATACGTTATTACATTAGTTTTGGGTTTTATTCCTGATATAACTATGGAGAACAAATGCAACAATTCTTTTTCTTTTTAATTATGTTTTGTTTATTTAGCTTTTGATTACCTCAGAAGGCCTTTCCTGTAGGTTTTGGGATTTTTCCTGAGCAATGATGATGAAGTTGTCATGTAGGCAAATTAATACATTTTTAATATACTTCAGAAAGTGACACCACAGAATCCTTTGGCCACCAGATTCTTTGATATCACTCCCTCAGCTGAAGCATTTAGCCAGGGATGTTGCTGCTCTTTTTGTGCTGCTCAAGTTTTATCTCCCATTATGACCACCTTGTTCTGCAAAGAATAGCATTGCTATTGGGTGAAAATTTGCTAGTAACTCATGTACAACAAGCAGGCTTCGAAGTTACTAGCTCAAGGATTTTCTTTGAGAAAACGAAGATTATTCTTACTCGGGCAAAAATTGCCGTTGAAATTTTGCTATTTGATTTTCTTGAAGGAAGCCAGGTTTACCAGGTGGCATAGATTAATTTATATGGACTTGTTGTTAGTGTTTGTTTGGGGGGCTGTGGGTTTTTTGATGGGTCTTTGTGACGTTTCTACATTTGACTTTCACTATACAATAGAGGAGTAGTCTAGTGTTCAGGGGAGCCCTTTGGGCTGGACTCTCAGGGTGTCTGTGTAGGCTCCACCAATACTAAACACCAAAGAGAGGAGATGAGGAAAGGTTTGTAGAAGGAGCCCCCAACACTGTGAGCACCAGTTCCTGGGGCTGCTCTCAGCATGCACCAACTCTGTGATCTTCATGAAGTGCACAGTAGAGATCTGGACTTACACAGTGGCAATAGGTGGTGGCAGGATTGCAAAACCAGCCTGGTCTAGCTCTGTGGTGGGTTGTCATCTTGCTGTGTGTGCCATTGTTGAGAAAAATGTAATAAATGGAAAAGGCTGGTTTCGGTCATTCATGAGGTTTTTAAATATCTGTCTCTTTTTACTGGTCAGCCTACTGTGGTCAGCAATGGCAGCTGAAGGTGAACCATAAATTGTGACAGAATTAAAATTTTCATTATTAGTAGTATTATTTAACAGCAAGTAGCTGTGTTTTTTTTCTCAGGAGCATCAGATACAAAGAAAATCAGAAATCAGACCTCAAGACTACTTTTGAGGCAGAAATAATCCAACCATTATTTCTGGTGTAAAAGGTTTGTGAATAGCATCATTTGCCTAGAAGCTGTTTTCCAACCTAATAACTCCTGGAATAATGACCTAAAACTGTTTCCGAGAGGATTAAGGCCCATATAACTATTAGGAAGTATAAGTTTCTGAAAAAGCTTCTTTTTGATTGGTATAGAGGTGAGTTCTGATTTAAGTTAAAGCTGCTTGCTTAGGAGAATCAGTTTCATTCTCTCTGAAATCAAAATGTTGAAGTAATGCTCTGGAAAAGGATTGTCTGAAGGTGTTTTTTCCCCTTTCCTTTATATATATATCTCTGTATATATTGTGTATGTGTGGTTATTACTTATTGCCATAATGACCCAGAAGATGATCATTTAACTGGGTTTTCAATCCATTTGGAAAGGGTTTTTTAATGTGCTTTGGTGTGCCTTGGGCAGAAGCTGTTCAAAATGGGCTGAGATTGCAGCTGAACACTTGGCTTGTTGGTTAATCATCACTTGAAAACTCTTCATTGGAGAGACTGCGGAGCAGAGAATTTATCATCTGTAATGATATTGGTGTGTTTTTAAGGTTGTGCACATGTTGTATATGCTTGGCTCTTGTTAATTGCTTATTTTTAGCTCGTGTGATCTGTAAAGGAGAGGGAGACTTGAGAATGGCTTGGGAATATCCAGTGTACAGGGGTGGGGCATTATACATTAGAGGAATGCATGGATTTGTAGTTGAATCTGTTTGATAAAGAGCTGCTCAATGAATTGCACTTTTAAACTGGCAAGACTTCTCAAGTGTGCATCAAAATACACTGGTGACAGAAGTTCACTGCAGAAAGCAAGTGAATTCACACTGTTAACCAGAGTTAACCAGAGCTAATGCAGTTGAATCCCATCTCAGCAGATCACTCTGAAGACCTGAAATCATCAGTGAGTTCAACCAGCTTTATCCTAGGGCACCTTCCTTGCCAGCAGTCAGGATTGGTTGACATCTGTCTGGAGAGCACAGTCATGTAAGAAGGTGAAGGACTATATGATCCTTGTGAAACCCTTCCAACTCGGAATAACCTGTGAAATAAACATCTGGTATTAGCAAAGTCAAGTAGAGTTGTTTTATTCACAGGAGGAATTAGTATCACCGGCCATTCAGAAATTTGTGATAGTATGGCTGTACTTTATTCTGACCTTTGGAGAAGCTTGGCCTTGTGTGCAATTTCAAGGTGATGTGGCAAAGCTTCTCACTAATAAGGTAACAAAAGGTTTGGTTGTCAATTGAGTTGTTATACAAGACAGAGCCAGTTTTGTGGGACACTGAAATCCATCTTTAAAGAATGCAAAAGGAATGTAATCAGTGATAGTACTTAACATGCAGCTGAACTGGGCTCTGTTTTGAAGAAATCACTCTAATTTTTACTGTGGTTGACTGTAGCCACAATAGAGAAAAGCGAATAAGTGTTTGCTGATCAGATCTTTGGCCAAATTCTTAATTCTGATGCAGGGTGCACAGTGCCAAAAGTCTGATGCATATGCTTATGAAAGATTTTTCTGGTTCTATATGTACTATAAATACATTCCACATGGCTTTATACAAAGCTCTCTGTTATTTCAGTAAGTCACAAGCTACTAAGCCAGATCCAAAGAAGGTGAAGCTCTGAATAAAGTTCTTTAACATTTTATGACTTTGAAACACTGTTTTAGAGTGTATTTGCTTCATTAATTTGTGGCTTTGATGTCAGCTGTGTAAGCATTAGAAGATAGGCAAAATTTAATGGGGGAAAAACTACCTTTTCACAAAGGTCTCTTGTTGCCATTAAGCCAGCAGACTAAAGAAAGTTCCTTTTCATTTTCAGTAGTCTAGTTTTTGGTTTTAAAACCAGGAATATGTAGTTTTACTTAAATTGAAGGAATATTGTTGCTGGTGATGTTATTTGGTTTGGCAAAACTGCTTGCTTTGTGTGAATAGGAGTTTTTCCTGAGCTTTTTGCAAGTTAAAAAATAACTGTGCTGTATCTGCTCCCAGCTGTGTGACTGAGGGTGTAGTAGTGCAGCATGGTCTTTCCTAGCCCCCAGGCTGGTCTGTCTGGTGGCCCAGGAGCAACTTGGAGTGTCCCCAAGCATGAGTAAACTGAAGTCTGGCTACTGCCTTGCTGGTTTCCCCTTGTTTTGTAAGGACCTTGAATTCCAACATCATAACTAAAAATTATGCATTAGCTGCAGAGGTAAACCAAGGAGTTTGGTAAATGTGAACTCTGTGTAGAACTGCAGAGATATTTGTCCCATTGTAGCAACAGCTTGCTCTTGTTCCTTCCCATTTGTTCTTTTAAAACTACCATTTATATAGTCAGGCACCAGAGTAAAATGAAGTTAAAAGAGGGGGTGCTTTCTGTCCTTCCCTTCCCTCCTCCCTTTATCTCCCCCACCACCAGCAGCAGCTTGATATTTCCAAGGAAAAAGTGCAGTTTCGTTTCCAAGACTGGTGATAAAATGCAGCATCAATTCACCCAGTCGCTTTGTATCTTGTTCATAAGCTTCATAATTTTGCCTTCCTGCCGTTCCTTTCCCACATACCTGAGGTTTTGTGCTCTCTAACATTGCAACCCTGGGAGAGTAAAGAGTGCACTCCCTGCTTTTTGTCATTTGCGCAGCCGCCAAGTAAATGCCAAGCGTGAGGCAGATTGTGGTCGTGGGTGATGCTCGTGTAGCAGTGGTGGAGATGACTGGGATCAGGAACTGAGAAATCTGGGGGTGCCTTTGTGGTCACAGGAAAATTATTGTGGGGTGGGGCTGGTGTGGAGGCAGCGATAGCAAAGCTGAGCTTTGGGATCCCACATAGGGTTCTCGGCAGAACAAGTGCTGTGCCTCCCTTTCCTCATGTGAGGAGGGCAAGAGAGCATCAAAGAATAATTGACAGCCCGCAGCTGCTCTTTGGTCACCCTCTAGAAATGCAGATGAAAGGAGTAAAAGGTGAAGATAATTTTATAAATGATCTGATGTTTTGGTGCCTTCCTCTCTTGAGATGGGTGGATCATCTCGTCTTGACTGGCAGCTGGGGAGTGCTGAGCCCCCACCCTCAGAAAAATAGGCTTCCCTGCAGCATCTCAAGTGAGGTGCTCCAGGCTGAAGCACCTGAAGCCTCCAGCTGCTCTTGAGTGATCAGGTGGGAGACCTCATGAGGAAAAGTGGAACCGGGAGATTCAGGGGCTGGAAGTTGTAAGATGGGAGAACCATCAGCTTCTGATTTCTACACCTTTGAAAGGGTTAATTCTGAGGTGCTCTATTGTATTAATGATGGTTGTCTCTTCACAGAGCCCGTTGGGCTCTATCAGGGGCCTCTCAAAACAATGAGTGCACTGAGGCTGTTCTGTCTAATTACTCCAAGACAGGGATGCTAAAGAGGAATTAATGACAGTTGACAAGTGCAATTAATAATTATAGCAAAGCTGGGAGTCATGCAGCAGGCAGATGACAATAACAGGGTAACTGTACATGACAGCTTTCATCCGTTCCCCCCCTGCCCCGCCTGCTTCTTCTTTCTTTTACCCTTTAATGTGAGCTGCTGCATATGACCAGGCCAGGCTGTGTGTGGACAAGGAAGGTGAAGGCTCTGAGATCTAGCAGCTCAGATTTGTCCAGTTTCTAACCTGCCCCTTGGCCCCCGTCTCTCTCTCCTAAAGAAAAACAAAATAACAATAATAATTAAAAAAAAAAAGAAAATTACCAACAGCACTAACTTGGTGGCACAGGCTTCTGTTAGCTTTCACGGTCAGGTGTTGACAAGACTACTTAAAATTCATGTTAGGAGATTGGAAGGAGAAGGGGACAGGGAAAGGCAGCAGCAAGCTGGAGTTGAAGTGGGATTTCCATATCAAAGGCCAGGCCTTTGGCTCTGAATGGTAATTAAAGTACCCAGATTTCATCTCCTTGGTCAGCTCATGAAAAGGGAAAAAAAAATTAGAGAGAGGATTTTTTCGCTCCCTTTAGACTACAGTACAGCAAGCAGTAAATTAAATGAAAGTTGAGCTAAAAGGTGCCTAACGCTTCAATCTTTTGCATCTAATAGAATCTATGATGTTTTTAAAGCATTTATTCAGTTCACATCTTCATCTCGCTGTGATTATAAAGGATATCATGTCTGCTTACATTTATTGGGCACACATCTTGGCCTTCCCAGGGTTGTAAAAGGATTTCACTTTGCATTATGTTGCTGTTGTGTTACGGCCTTTCGGCTTAAAAAAAAAAAAAGAGAAAGTGAGAGAAAAGGAGGGGGAGAGTCTGAAAAGGAAGAAAAAAGGCACATTTCTGTGTAATTTTTAGCTGGCCATTGTAGGAACCAGTAATAGTGAGACCCAAATAAATGCAAATTTAATGAAACACGGGGAACTAATAATGAGATACAACAGCCTCTCACCTTGAGGTTGTTGGTTCAAACCAAGGCTGTGGCACTATTGAAAGTGACCACAAACCAGCAGTCATGTGACAGTACATGTGCAACGTTTTGTCACTTGGGTCCAGCTCCTAGTGGATACACAGTGATGAAATGGAAGCCCTGCTTGTGTTTTCTGGAGTCCCTCTTCAGGGGCAAGCACTACAGGACTGGGTCCTCTCTGGATTTCCTGCCTGTGGCATGGGCCATGTTGAGGTCAGGGTTATGCTGTAACCTTGGCATCTTGCCCTGACCTCCTTCCTGGACTATCTTGATTCTAGGTCTCCTGCAGGCATCCAGTGGTCTTTGGAACTATCTGCCTGGCCTTTCAGCAGCACTGGGTAGGTGTGAAAACCTGGGAGCTTGACCAGTACTGTTGGCGCACTTCAATTTCTCTTTAGGTCTGGACTGGCCAAGCAGTGACTCAACAGCTTGGGCTCCTGCCTCATGGTTTGCACCTCAGAAAATCCATGGTTTTACCCTCTTTGGCTGAATGCCCTGAGGAAAAAAGTTTAGCTCTTTTCAATTCTCCTTCATAACAGCAAAACACTGAAAACGCTTACGTTTCAAGGCCAAAAGGTGTATAAATAAAGGTGACCAGGTCTCACCTGCCTTGGGGGGTGGGTTAGAACCTGCTACAGGTCACTGAAAATATCTCTCCTGAGCCCCACTGGATGTTGGATCAGTTCCTTGAGCTGAAACCCTGAAGTCTATCTGGCTTGGTGCATTTTCCTGCAGTTACATTTCCACTCTAGCAAACGCATGCCTTCTGACATAACCATTTTGGTGTGAGTCAATATAGGTGTGGGCAGTGCTGCGGATGTCCAGTTTGTACTGGTACAGCTGCTGTAAAAAGGCAAATTATTGTTCCTGTAACAAAGAGCAAGAACTTAGAAATAAGCCAAATTAAGTACTGAATATAAAACCATCTTGAACTTGAGAGTCTTGCAAATCTGGACTTGTATTCTAAATGCTGAGTTTATTTCTCTTCCTCCCTGCTTTTCCCCTCTTCCTTTCTTGCTCTTTTACTTTTCTCTTCCTCTCAAAGCTGCACTCTCCTCTCTGCCTGCCCCCAGCTCAAGTGCATCATTTTCTGCTATTGTGTTTAAAAAGACCTCTGCTGCAGGGGCTCTGAAATGAATAAAAATGTAATCCTCCATGTGCCCATTGTGCACTCTCATTTGTTTTTGCTGTATTGATTTATCAACGGAGGGAAATTACTCGCTGGAAGAGAGGATGCCAGTCAGAATGACATTTATTTCATAGTACAAGGAGGCTCTCCAGCGTGTTTCCATGTAACCCAGATATTGGAGCTGTAAAAGGGCTTGTAACAAGGTTTAGTGCTATGATTAGATCGTGTGGAGCACCTTGCTTTCATAACAACAGGCACTTGGCGGGAGCCAAGGCCTCAGGTTATGGTCAACTTTTTTTTTTTATTTCCTGTTACCTTAACACAGAATATTTGGCTTGTGCCTCAAAATATTCCTCTGTTCCAAACTCAACCATGCCAACTAGTGAAAATCTTGCTTAGTATTTATGAGGGTCATGAGCGTTCATGTCCCTGAGTTAACTAGGAAATAAAAAGATAAAATGTTTACTTGTTAATCTTTTTAGCTTTGTTTCCTTGTGTTTCAAGTGAAGTCACCTGATGATTTTAATTCACCAATGCAAACCTTTTCCTCCAGTTATTGTAAGCTGTGGTTGCTCAAGGCGAGCAAGTACCTGTAAAAATGGAGCATATTCTTCACCCAAAACCTGTAATAGGTGTATATGAGTTGCAAATGATGATGGGATTCAAGAGGCTGAATCCTGGTGCTGCTTTTCTTTGGCTGCTGTTGCTGAATAGTTTGCATTGAAGGCTTTGAAGTGCTGGCTCATGTCTTGGCTCTCTTCAGTTCAGCAGTCCCTTTTCAACAGCATCAAAGGTCAAGTTATTCAAAGAAAAATTCCCAGAAAGGGGTTTTCTCCACAGCAGTGCTTTTTAGCCAATGGATGTTGGCTTATTCTCCACTGCATTCTATGTACCTTTGGTATTGTCCTGTTAGGAGGTATTCTTAAGACTCTTTAGTAGACATAAGTTTTGCAAAATGTGTGCCTGGAAATAAACTTCCGGATTGTCAAGCTCTTTCATTCTAACATGGATACTGATAGCATATAAGCTTCATTAATTTCCTGTGACTTTCTTGATTGCCATAGATACGGTGTTGCTGATATCTTCTATACGTTTATGGTTATTCCTCTGACTTACCTGGTCATGAGCTTCATTGGCATCATATGGCAGGAAGCTTTGGGGGTGAAACCTGCTCTGTAAGATGGGATCTGGTGCTGGTGGGGAGCTCCACAACTCCTGACCATTGCAGGAATGTAGGGAAAGAGACAGTAGGAGGTGTGGGAAGTTATGTCTGTGTTGAAGATGGCTTGATGCTTTCCATTCTAAAACTCTGTTCAGCTGTTCATATCTTTGCCAAATGATTTCAGCTTTGGCTGATATTTTCCATTTTGGGTGTTTGCCTCAGACATTTAAAAAAAAATTAAAATAATTTTTCAGCCAAAATGGCTCAGCTGTCCCCAAGCTGAGAGAAAAAAAAATAAGTTGTTTTGCCTTTATTAAAAATAATCTCAGTTTCTCAATGGAAAGCTCAGCTACGGAGTTACAAGCCTCTGCAATGCTAAATTTTGTGTACCCAGTAGTAACTTCATTGAATGGTAGAATTAACCAGGTTTACCTAAGCTGTGGAGTTTTTTGCTGCCCTGTGAACTTTCTAGTCTAGATGAGATGCATTATTTTTCCTTATAAAGTTGAGGTCAGAAATACAGAGAGAATGAAGGAGAAGGAGTAGTACTGAACTGTGGAACAGAAGTAAAATCAAGTGGGACATCCCTTTTGTTTTTGTTAAGTTGGGAGCATACCTACAAACAGGTCTGATGGAACTTGTTGCAGCAGCAGGAGCATGACTCTTCCCTGTGGCGATGGGCGCTTGTTATTTGCTGGAGATACGCCCTTCTGTGGGCAGGCATTGAGCCTCTCAGGAGAGAATAAACGGCAGATTTCCTTCTTCTGCCTTGCTGAGGTAGCAAATGGCCAAGGCAAGGAAATAGGTGTGTACATACAGGGAGAAACACTCGGAGTCTGTGACTACATTCACAGAATCACAGAATATTATGAGTTGGAAGGGACCCACAAGGATCATCTAGTCCAACTCACCATCTAACACCCGTAAAGAGACCGAGAGCACATAGCAGAGCATAACACCAACCTAGATCCCTCACAGTCTAGCAGGCCACTCCGAGCCGGAAGGGGCCCAGGGTCATCCAGCCCTACACCCCCCAGCTAGACCATGTCACTAAGCTCCTCGTCCAGTCTTCTCTTAAACACCTCCAGGGATGGTGACTCCACCACCTCCCTGGGCAGCCCATTCCAATATGCGATTACTCTCTCTGTGAAAAACCGCTTCCTAATGTTAAGATTGAACCTCCCCTGGCGTAGCTTGAGGCCGTGCCCTCTCGTTCTGGTGTCGTCAGCCTGGAAGAAGAGGTCCACACCCATCTGGCTGCAACCTCCCCGCAGGTAGTTGTAAACAGCAATGAGGTCCCCTCTGAGCCTCCTCTTTTCCAGACTGAACAGTCCCAGTTCCTGTAGTCGCTCCTCATAGGGCCTGCCCTCCAGTCCCTTCACCATCCTCGTTGCCCTTCTCTGGACCCTCTCAAGCAGCTCAACATCCCTCTTAAACTGGGGAGCCCAGAACTGCACACAGTACTCAAGATGAGGTCTGACCAGCGCTGTGTACAGGGGAAGGACAACCTCCCTGGACCTACTGACCACACTGTTCCTGATGCAGGCCAGGATGCCATTGGCCTTCTTAGCCACCTGGGCACACTGCTGGCTCATGTTGAGTTTCCTATCAATCAGTACACCCAAGTCTCTCTCCACTTCACTAGTCTCGAGCCACTCCTCCCCCAGCCAATAGCGGTGCATGGGGTTGTTGTGGCCAAAGTGAAGAACCCGGCACTTAGTCTTGTTAAACCTCATACTGTTGGAGCCTGCCCACCTTTCCAGCCTGTCACTGATCTGAGGAAAGGAGGTCTTGGCACTGAAGATGATGTGTAATAGTTTGGAGTAGCCAGAAAATCATCTAGGCAACTGTGATGACCTGTATTCTTGAAGTCTCGTATGGTTTAGGACTTAGCTGTTTTGTCAATACATTGGATGATGGGAATGTTGATTGATTTTCATGTTTTTCCCACTTCTGCATACCCAAGCAGCTATATTTGGAATGAAATATGGAATATGATAATAACAAGAAGATAAATGTAAAAAAAAGACGTTTAAATGGTGTTGTTATCTTAAAATAAGTGCTTCAGTAACATATAGGCTGAAGCTATTTAAGCATATGGAAATGTATGTGAAATCAATATACTACTATGTCACTTTTTGCGTCAGAGTCGGCGTGTGTCTGTGCTGACAAAATGGCATGTATTACCTTTGCCCATCTGTTCAAAGCACATTTAGTAGTGCCTTGAAAAACTTCTGCAAGTCATGACATAAATACACAACTGGATGGTGCAGTGTAGTGAGTGCAGCAATCTAGTGGAGCCCCCTTTAAAGGGAAATCATTTTAATCCTTTTCAGGCAAGAAATGAATTTTCAACGACAAAAAAAATGGTGTTAGTATGAAAGTGTAGTAGCATTTACCAGTCATATTCACATTAAACATTGCTCCCCAACACTGTATCAGAAAATAGCTTTCAACGTGGAGAAAATACAAAATGAATCGGTTCAGTTTAAGTTATTTCAGATTTCGTTGTTAGTTTTTAAAGAACATCTTCCAGACTGTATTTAAGCTTTGCACGGAAATTAATTTAGTTAGGAGTTTATTCCCACTTGCATATTCCAGCCTAGGGAAGCTGAAAATTTGCAGAGATCACTGGGAAAATAGTACAAATACTACAAATTCCCACACATAGTACTTCAGGAGTTCTTCAAATGTCATTTTCTTTGTAATTACTGAATTTTTACTGGCTTTCAGCAGAGCTTCTCCATACTGTGATATCACAGAATCACAGAATCACACAGAATATTATGAGTTGGAAGGGACCCACAAGGATCATCTAGTCCAACTCACCACCTAACACCCGTACAGAGACCGAGAGCACATCGCAGAGCATAACACCAACCTAGATCCCTCACAGTCTAGCAGGCCACTCCGAGCCGGAAGGGGTCCAGGGTCATCCAGCCCTACACCCCCCAGCTAGACCATGTCACTAAGCTCCTCGTCCAGTCTTCTCTTAAACACCTCCAGGGATGGCGACTCCACCACCTCCCTGGGCAGCCCATTCCAATATGCAATTACTCTCTCTGTGAAAAACCGCTTCCTAACGTTAAGATTGAACCTCCCCTGGCGTAGCTTGAGGCCGTGCCCTCTCGTTCTGGTGTCGTCAGCCTGGAAGAAGAGGTCTACACCCATCTGGCTGCAACCTCCCCGCAGGTAGTTGTAAACAGCAATGAG